>NGKJ01000159.1:9343-23653 GCA_002162495.1 Myriosclerotinia curreyana | reverse complement strand
TAATATGTGAGCCATGGAGTGAGAGCTTGCTTACCTACCTGTTGCTTTAACCAACAAGTTGACCAATAGTTGGTTGGAAAAGCTGAGATACAGAAATTTTATTTATTTCTCTCTTTTCCCACGCGACTAGGTGGCTCACAAGGATCTACTTCTCCTTAAGGTAGTACAGTAGAAATATGGTGTGGTTCAAATATGTATGGATGGGCAGAGGGGGAGTTGTGGATGGTAGATGGTGGATGGTGGATGTTGAGTGTATTGATTGATGATGGCGTGAGATATGAAATAATGAACCATTGAGAGTCTGAGACGCGATGTAATGGAGTTTGGGAGAAAATAGTGTGCAGGAACTGTTACCTTTTCGGTTGATAGCCGGCAGTTACTAAGGTTCTTTAATTATTAATTTTTGGCCGTACTACTGTAATTCCTTGATCAATAATTACTTAAACGGGTAATAATATCTTAAATTGGTAATTAGTAGTATACAATAATTAATAATAACCGATAATTAACAACCAAATATTAATAAATTGTTAATTATTTCAAGGATTACTTTATATATATATATCTACTATTTCTACCTACCTAATATTGTCTATTAATACTCGAGTAGATACTTTCCATACCTAGGTATTCTACATTCTACATTCTACATTCTACATTCTACATTTCTACATTCTACATTCTACATTCTACTCATCCTCATCCCTCATCCTCTTTAGCAAACAATATACAGACAATATATCTTACAATCATGCATTGACCTTGGGTTCTTTTCATTAAATAGGTACTCCAGGTGCATTGCAGCAGCATCCATCTCCTTACCTAGCCTAGGTACGTACCATTAGCTATAGATTCGCCCCTCTGCAAGTTCAGACGAGTTGACTTGACGGAGTAAAATCATATGCATGCGAACCATTTGTTCTCCACTGTCCACACCTTCAACATTTTATCTATGGTCAGTATCATTGCGGGATTCTTTCACACCTCCAGCGGTTAGAGAAATTTCCGGATTACAATGAGGAAACATGAGATCTATCATGCCTATTGCTCTGGAGTTAACTTGAAGTAAACATTTCTCGAAAGCCCCGAATCTACGGCGCGAGTACTCATATATATGATCCAATGGACTCGACTCCCAGCCTGTTTTTCATTAGCTCATCCCCTCGAATTCTTCAATCAATATTTGGTTACTGCCACAATTTAGTTCGAGGTCATGGATCTGCTGAACGGCCTCGAGTTGGATTCATTTTTTACATAATGGCATTTACAGATCATGGAGCTCAACAATCTCCTACCAAGCTCACAGATTCTCTAATAGGTACAGTACATACAGACCCCCGCATAAGTCAGTTTAGAAGATTAAAATCTATCAAGTTTGGTTGGACTTATTCCAATAAGGAAGCTCAAAACTTTCTTCCAGAGCAAGCAGACCAATGGCATCTTTTCAACTGGGAGTAGGTATCCACCAGTTGTTCCCTTCTACACCCGTTCTTTATCCAATTGAACGAGCTACAGAAAAATGGAAAACTAAAGCAATATTGCCGCGAGCTATGCCTCTCGGCGAACTTCTTCATGAAACACGCCCAATCTATCAATTAACGTATGAACAAGGAGAACGAAAACAGGTTCTCCCCACTTGTTGGGTTTCTATGCCATCGCATGCATGCTTACTACCACTATGGAAGAAACGTTGAATCGGAGGTCCTGAGCGCCAATGATATGATGATTCCCAAAAATTGATGACCTGCAGCTGAAATCTGCAACGATGCCTGGGCTTGGATGGCTTGCTGGACGGAAGCTTTTCCCCGTAGCACGACAGAATCAAGTTGATATGTGCACGAGACGATGCCTCAACCACAAAATTCCCAAGTCCGATTTCAGCTGCTATGATCCGAAAGACCAAGATCAAAATTCGAAGATAGGTTCATTCCCCTGATATGGTACACATATTTCCGTTCGTATGCAACACGATGTTGCCGTTCCATCCCTCGAGGAAGGCAGGCAGGCCCACATTGCACGCCGCAATGGATTAATTTCGACCGAATCTACGTCCACAGTTCACACCGAATGGGACATCGTGCAGATAATAGATTTTAAACAAGGGGGTAACGAAAAGTGTGACGAGAAAGTTACCAGCAAAAAAACATGTGAGAGGCAAGTAGTAACATTTCTTACTGCATATAAAAAAAGTGGATCGAAGGTAACAGATAGGGCATTCGTACCAAATAGAATTATCAATAATAATACGAGAAAGACAGTGAACATAACGAATAAAAAATTCCTCAAACGAGGCTACAAAGGAGTAGACCGTAGACCTCGCTCGTAAGGGAAACCTAACGGAATAAACCGCGGGACGGCTAACTGTTGGCCCATGCTGAAGCTATCAGAAGCTATCAGATTAAGAAAACCTTCTAATAACACCACCAAAATTTATCCTCCCAAACCACCTTCAAAAATGTCATCTTCCACAATTAAACTACTACCCCGGCATCTGCGGCCTATCACACAACAATACCACCACGCAATCCCCGCCTCCCTCTCCGCCAAATCCTACCACTCCTACGACCGCCCCTCTTCCTCAGATTCTCCTTTCCCACCCACCGAAACAAGCATACTCCGCGCCTCCCTCCCACACATACCAACTCATGGCTTCACTCTCAGCACCCTTTCTCTCGGCGCCCAAGATGTCGGCTACATACCTGCCGCCACGAATCTTTTCCCCAAGGGTGCATTCAGTCTAGCACACTACCATTTATATACTCAAAGATCAGCTTTGAAAAATCATACGGAGCTCATTGCTCCGCCCCCAGAAACTGAAGGAGGGGAACCTCCGAAGGGGGTCGGAACGAGAGTCAAGGCGTTAACGTGGGAGAGATTATTGGGAAATAAAGATGTGATTCATAAATGGCAGGAGGTTCGTAGTTTCTACTTCAGACTTATGTTACATTGCGCAAAAAATTCCAAACTGCCATCAAAACACCTTCACAATCCTCCCCCAAATACCCCTCCACAACAACTTTTCAATCCCCCTCAAAAATCCCCATCCCAACTCCATACACACGTACTCCCTCCCCAACTAACCCCCTCCCCACAGGCGCAAACCCTCCTCACCCTCCCCACCAACCTCCCCACCTCCCTCCGCGAACTACATTCCCTCTCCGACGAAATCTGGTTTCTATCCGGCGACACCTCAGTCGATAGTTCCTGGTACACCAAGCGAGCCTCACTCTCCACCATCTACGCCGCTACCGAATTATACATGACGACGGATAAATCCCCCGGGTTCAAAGATACTCGAGAATTTCTGGAGAGGAGATTTAGGGATTCGCAGGCGCTTGGGGGCATTGTTGGGGGGGTTGGGCAATGGGTGGGTTTTACGGCGATGGCGGGGATTAATGTTTTGAGGAGTAAGGGGGCCAGGGTTTAGTGGATGGCTGTATTAAATAGGGGTGTAATGTTCATTTAATGTGGAATAGATTCGAAAGAAAGATCATGTATTCATACTCATGTACTTCTATATCAAAGTTACCACCGAGCAACCACATGATCAATACCACATCTGGACCCAAAGATTAGGACCAATACACCATAAACACCATACCTGTCGTAAAACATAGCGCCAAAGCTTCTTCAACTATTAAAGTTGCAAATCCCAAGTTTTCCCACTTCAACGCCCCTTGGAAGTGACCAAAATCTATAGTAGAAGTATTTAATCAAGCGGCAGCTATCATCTCGGGAAGAGATCTTTGATTTTTCTCTCGCGGATCTTCAAGTCTGTCATATGTTAGCCACAGCCTTTGTAATTGATCAAACGAACAACTTACTTGTGAATCTTTACATCTGGTCCAACTTCAATACCGGCTCCCAATGCTTTGGGTGTGATCAAAATAAATTGCCTGCCGACGGCACGTCGAGCCGCACTGATCTGTGAAATTAATTAGTATATATCGAAATAGTGAGATGAATACTGTAACTTACAATCATCTTGGTGCTCACATCACGGTTGACATCGTCCATGAAAACGTCGAATTCATCCAAACAGCGAAGAGGCGCGCCCATAGCTTCCCAAAGAGATAGAAGTAGACAGATGGATGAGAAGGATTTTTCTCCTCCGGAGAGGGTTTTGGTTTGTCGGCCTTTCTTATTGGTACTTGTCTCATCTGGTTCGACATGGACATCCAATAATCTCGCCTTGTGATCAATTGATAGTTTTCCCCTGAAAGCTCTCTCGCTGAGCAAATAGTTGAAGTTTATCCGAGATCTAGCTGAAATGTGTCTTTGGAAGCTGCGATACTGCTTGATACGCTGTGCGAAGGACTGTTTGAGGATTCGTAGCAATTCTTCCATGTGTTTCCGTCGTTGTTTGAAACTCTTCAATAACTCACGGGCCCTTATATAGCCGTCTATAATTTGTTGTTCCGTTACCCCAAGTCTCCTGCTATACTGTTGCAATTGATCCGTGATGCCCTTGTACTTCGCTTCAAGGCTGGCTTGATTTTCGTTGGGTGGTATTGGAACCCTGTCAGATATACTTGTTGCACCTTCAATGTAAGTTTCAACTTTAGTCTCCTGGGCTGCGAGCTTTTCTTCTGCTTCCTTCAGCAAATCCTTATAGGCCACAACTTGCGTAATAGCGGCATTCTTTTCTCCCAATGCGAGACTACGCGCTTGTTCTTTGGTTTTTGTCTTCAGATTTGCATCGGCAATCAACTTCTCATGATTCTCAACACGTTTCTTGGCGGCTTTGTGGGCATTCTTTCTTTCAAGGGCTACCGGATTGTACTCATCCCTTTCAAGAGCAGTGATACCATATGCATTTTCGTAGTGTGCGACATTATCATTCGCGTCCTTTAGCTGCATCTTAAGATTGTCCAAGAAACCATCCTCTATATTAAGGTTGCTAAGTTCAGTTTCCAATGACTCGACACGTTCCTCAGTCTTCTGTGCACGGATCTTCAATCTGCCCTGGGCACCCTTGTGCTGTTGCATTGCCTTCTCCGCTTCTTGAACGCGCTGTTGTAATAAACGGCAATGGTTTGCTAGTTTCGACTCTTCATCTTGAAGTTGCCTCAAAGTTTCTTGTTGCAAGGTGATACGGCCTTCGGCGTCTGCTTTCATGCGAGCGCCATATCCGTAAGGCCTGACGAAATCCTGTGCACTGTTTTGATTGTTGGGGCCATTGGTGTAAAGTCGAATACCCCAGCCCCTTCTTTGTGGGTTGGGGGTGAAGCAGTACCTGACATGCGTTGGCCTGGACCTAGGCTCCATGATCCGCATTGCTTCACTCAGGTCGTCTACCAACAGCACCTGGTCTATCGCTTGGTTTATGATCAATGTATTCCTCACAATCTCGCTATCGATATCCAACATTCTCAAGATAGTCATAAAATTTTGATCGGGTTCGCTTTGTGTGGTATCGATGGGTTGGGGAGACGTGATGTAGATTTGAGTCCGGAGCATGCCCATTGAAGAGACGATCCTTTGTAGTCTGGCCTGGTCTGATTTGTTGGTAACGGCAAAACCGTTCAAGGTGTTACCAAAAGTTACCTCGAGAATACTGGACCACTTAGGATCGCGAAGTTTTACGTAGAGGCCAATAGGACCAACAGGCTTTTGATTAAACCCCCGATCTTGCTGTATCCGCTTGAGTAAATCAGGCATCTTGGCGTCAAACCCACCCATCGGATTGGGGCGTTCATTCTGCATCCCTCTCAGTATATCTCTACAGTGGTCCACTTCCCTTTTCTTCGCAGCCCAAGGAACTTGCTCTTTCTCAATTGCACTCTTGGCAAGTTGAATCTTCTCTGCTAATTCGTGCGTCTCTCCGTGGCTTCTCTCTAATTCGGCTTTAGCCTGTGAAGCTTCAGACTTGGCAGATTCAATCTCCGCGAATTTGCGATTTAGAGATCCACCATTAGCATCCTCTATGCGCTGCTGCTCGGCGATGATATCCGTTTGAATTTTTTGGGCTCTTATCTTCGCTTGTCTAAGCTCTGCTTGAGTTTCCCTGTGTTCCTGGTGAAGTCTTTTAATCTCCGAGTCTGCCTCTTCGGTCTTCAACTTAGCTTCTTGCTCTTCTGTCTTGATTGGAGCAAGCTCCTCTCCAAGAACCTTTGCCTTCTCAATAGCTCGCTCGACTGCAGAATTGAGTGATTGATATGCTAGGTCCTTCTCGTCCACAATCCTTTCCTTTTCCTCGATTTTTCGTTGCGTATCCGAGACTGTCCTTCTGCGCTCCTCCAGCTCACCCTCTTGCTCCTCAACCTGACACCACGCCATTTGGTTTTTGATCAGTCTTCTCTCTACTCTCATATCTTGATGCTGGTCAAAAATCTTCTTTTTTGCCTCTGCATCCTCCAGGTTTTTTTCCAATCCCTTCAGATCACCGACGCTCTCGTCAAGAAGATCCCCGATTTGGTCGCAGCTTTCAGAAACAAGCTTGTAATCATTATCAAGCTGTTCAAGTTGTACTCCCTTCCTGAAAAACTCAAATTTCTGAGCCGGTGTAGAGGAGGTAATGAACGTTTTCGCCTCGTCTTGAGTAAGAATATTCATTGGGTTATCAACTTGAAGTTGAAAATACTCCACGATATCATCCATGTCACCCTTCTTAATGGATACAATATTACCGGCCGCGTTCTTCAACTTGTAGCTGCTACCACTGCCTGACCTCGAGAAATGACGCTCAATAATGATCGACTTTCCGTATATGTCTGGCCGGTAGGCATCGGGGCCCTGATTTTTTAGCCTAACAAGAAGCATTCCCCGTTCAGTTCCTGATTTGATCAAGCTTTTCATACTACTTCCACGGTTTGTAGCACTGGGCTTTCCTCCCAAACAGAGTGTGATGCCAGTTAAAACTGCACTCTTTCCACTTCCATTCATTCCAACAACGAAATTAATCAGTGGCCCTAACGGAACATTCAGGTTTTCGTGGTTCATGAAATTCACGCATTGAATGTGTTCAATGATAGAATTATCGGAAGCGTGATTCTCGCCGATCATTTGTTCTTTGGCAAGGAAATGCTGCGTAGCAATTGCATCATCTTCTTCGGGGTGTTCCAAATGTTTAAATCCAGCGTCGCGAAGTATCTCGTACTGGGTCCCAGGAGGCATGGACATTTCTTCTTCATCGTTATCATCGTTATCATCATTATCATCACTATCGCTGCCATTTTCGGAAGAACTGGAGGAGCTTTCGTCGCGGGGTTGTAATGATCTGGAGGATGATTGAGCGTTTACGATTTTGACTCTTTTTGCTTGCTAAATTAAAATTATTAGAATATATGAGCAGAATGGATATTTTGCGGGTATGATTGAACGTATAGGACGTCTGCCAAATATACAAGAGCGCAAGAGGATAGTGGTAGGTGTTCAAAAGTAACTTACATTATCATGACGCTGGGCTGAGCTTGTGCTCTCAGTAGCAATCACGTCCTCATCGACGTGTCTCGCACGCTTTAGAGGAGCCATGTTGCCGTTTTGATTACTCTGATGAAGGTCAGAGTCAAGTCGCAAGATTATTTGAGTTTAGTGGTTTGGTGGTGGGAGGCGCGCGACGCGATTAATTATGCGAAAACACCTGATGACTGATAAGCCACAATCGCGACAAGTCAATTTACCAGGTAAGCTTTCCAATTCACGCACCTAGAACTCTACATGAATTGATCTCAGAAATCTTACCCACCATACTCGAGTATATCAATTCTATTTGGTCTTTGGTTGAAATTATCGATGCATCACTGGCATTTTGGGAATTGGGTTAAAGCCATCTGGCTAGATAAAGACTTGTTAAAATGTTCAATCTAAATGTATCGGCTAGGGCATGCTACTGTATACCGTATCTTCTTCGCGGCAATTCACTAATTCGATATCATCAATCATTCAATAATCATAATCGTTGATGGATTGGTTACAGGTATGGTATAATGTGAGCGTATATTCTTAGGCCTTTCTATCTACATCTATTTTGTTGATCAATGGACTCATGAACTATTCAAGATAAACACCTTCTAATGCATCGCAGGCTAAGCTCAAATGTGTAAATACTCAAGAAGTTGCATCTTCTGCTGCTTTCAATGCCATCGCAAATCTCGCTTTCAAATCATTAGCATCCTCAAGACCGACGCTGATACGAATGAGTTCCGCAGGTACTCCAAATTGTGCCGCCCAATCCAATTCCAGGTAATGAGCTAAGATCACGTAGGGTGAAGTCAATGTGAAGTTGGTTCCCAAACTTGGTCCTTTTGCCGTTTCAATTCTATCATAAAATGCAACCGCTTGAGGCATTTCCTTGAAGGTAAATGAAAGAAGTCCACCATAGCCTCCGTTTTTTGTACGACAATGATCATAGAAGGATCTAGAGGTGTTGTATTTGGGGTAGTAAACCGACTTTACCAATGGATGGGATCGAAGAATGTCACAAATGACTTCGGCATTATCATTGATCTTTTCGATTCGAGATACAAAGTGTCGGCTATTTCGTTCCATGAACATGACATCTTCGGCCCAATAGTTGTCTTCATACTCGGTCCTAGCCACGGCTTTCAAAGATTGATAATATTTTCCACTAGTATTGAAAATAGCACTTCCACCCATGACATTGCATTCTCCCGAGAAGATTTTCGTAAGACTGCTTACGACTATGTCCGCAAATGGTAGAACATGAACATTGATAAAATTACCAATGGTCTCGTCAACTACCACTGCAAAATCATACTTATCCGCCAGCGCCCGAATACGTTTGAGGTCCGGACAGTTCAGCATTGGGTTCCCTGGAAATTCACAAAATAGTGCGAGGTATTTTTCTCCTGCTTTCAATCTGTTCTCCAAATCATCCAAATCTTCGGATGATCCGTTGCCGTAAAAGGTACAACCGGGGCCAAACTTTTGCAAAATCTTGAGAGTATCAACGTACGGGAAACCGAAAGATATGCTTTTTAGGGAGCCTCTGCATTTCAACATCATCTGATGAGCATTGAAAATCGAATTCATGCCGCAAGGATAAAGGTAAACATCATCCTCAGAAAGCTCGGCGACTCCACGCATATTGGAGGACATGTCTGTGCTCGGAGTGTCGGCCAAATCCACTTCACCAACCAAAGAACCTGCTATCCGACGGCGAATTGCAGATCTTGCATTGTCCACGAGAGAAACGTCAAGGTTCCGTCCAAAACGCTCTTCTAGGAACTGCGAACTTTCTCGAGCCTCGGAGTTTGCCGGCGAGATAGGGGAATGATGGCCATCCCCGCCACCTGAGCTGTTACTACTCCTAGGTGTCTTGTCTATGGAGCCTTTCTGGTACCTTTTAGGACCTTTGCATAGCTTGTCGCCATTCTGAGGACTTGGTGGGCTCGTCTTTTTTACAAGTAATCCTTCTTGGAAGAGAGCGTGGCAAAACTCGGCCCTTCTACTCGAGACACCGTCTCCAGAATGCTGCCAGTATTGCTTCGCAACAGAGAAAAAATCCTTGGGAAACAAAACGGCAGATATGGAAGGGGAAATTTTGGTGAGAACATCCGATGATGCTCGATTACGCTCAAGGACCAAGTCGATCACATTCAGCTGATTTGAAGATATCGACTTTTCCCTCGAAAGCATAAACGCTACACAACTTCTAGCAGTCTTGGCCGATGGAAAAAGCATCGCCTGTTCATTTTGACTACCATATGCTTTGACAATGTCATCGGCAAAGGCGACGATAAGCTTGTGGATGAAGAATCTAGATCACGAGATCGGCGTCAGTTGAATGAAAGTCATTGAGGAGCTCAAAAATCCACCGACCTAGGATATCCAGTGGTCATCTTGCCCACAACCCTTTGGTCACCCTCTTCGTATCCAACATTATCTTTCCATGTTGGCAATGAAACACTCGTGGCCTAGGAAAGTATTAGATAGGTAGATATATGGCACCTGACTCATAGCAAAGGGGTTTCTCTTCTGATACTTTAGCTATACTAGGTAATAATAAGAAAATGAAGTACTTACATGTGGTGTCAAAGCAGGGACAGACTCTCCAAGTTCGATGATAGACATTTTGAGTTTTAATCTAAAGAAAAGGAGGGTATGATTGAAATAGTATATTAATAAATGTTTAGAAGAAGTCCCGTTCATAAATTTCCAACTCTCAGAAAGTCCCACTTGTAACCTGTTAACGATGGCTAATAATTGTGCAATATCTTATCCGTTATCGGAGATCCGGGATAAGGTGACTCTAAAATTTAAGCTTAAATATAGCGTTACTTTTATGGGGGGCTTCAAAATATTTCCGCAACTTTTTTTGAAAAATATAATCTTGGGAGAAGGCTGACAAAATTCGCCCGCCTATCAACAATTTTTATATCATGACACCTCTTACCACAAAAAGGCGGAAGTTGGAACATACAAGTGATGATGAAGCTCCTCAATCTCAAAAGTCAGAAGTAGACAATGGCGAAATTGGAGATGGTTCAGCAGATGAAGAGAGTTCATCAGATGATGTGGATGCAATTCAATCGAAACCTAAACACCCACCTGCAAAACGTCGACATGATGATCAGGATGCCGCACTTTATTCGGGCGGTCTTTATAAGTCGAGCATGTTCAAACTCCAAGTCGACGAGCTTTTGAACGAAGTGCGACCAAACTATGAGAAACGCGCTGCCGGAATAAAATCCGCATTGCACCAACTCAAAAATGCCATTGAAGGAATTGAAGAACGGGAACCCCTCCCTGTGAGCTCTGTCTTAAGTTTTCAGCCTATGCCAGTCACTGATATGCGTTGTATAGATTCCTGATGCCATCAAATTGTTTTCCAAGACTCACAAAATTGCCATTCCCTTTCCTGATCCTAAACCCGACAACAATGCGGCCTACAAACTTATGTATTCGAAACCATCCGGGATTAACGTTGTGGGAAGTTATGCGATGGGGACTATGGTCAAGTCTGAAAGGCCCTTGTGTATCGATATGATTGTGAACATGCCGAAGTCGATTTTCCAAGAAAAAGACTACCTCAATTACAGATACTTCTATAAGAGGGCGTACTATTTGGCAACGATAGCAGCTGGACTCCATACTTCGATGCCGGATTTGACTTTGGAATATGAATTTCTGAATGGAAACAACCTCCATCCAATTTTGGTAGCTCGATGGAAAGCTAGTACAAAAACCGAGACAAATTCCCGATTTGAAGTTCATGTCATACCTGCTGCTCCTCGAGGCTTCTTTGCGGAATCCAAGCTACGTCCTGCGAAAAACTCAATTCGCTCTAAGGATGGAGCAAGTAATGATATCACTGTAGCAGAACCTTCACCGTTCTATAATTCGTCGTTGAGCGCGGATTGTAACTTTGAATCATATCTTCAGCTCATTCACAGTGCATCCAAGACATCAGAAGGCTTTAAGGATGCGTGTCTACTTGGCAGAATATGGCTTCGGCAGAGAGGTTTTGGCAGTGCTATATCTCAGGGAGGAGTCGGAAATTTTGAGTGGGCAGCCTTGACAGCTCTGCTACTGAAAGGAGGTGGTCCTAGGGGGCATAGTCTTCTGTCCCCTGGATATAGCAGCTACCAGATGTTCAAGGCTGTAGTACAGTATCTGTCGACCAATGACTTAATGAAAAAGCCAATGCTTTATGAGGCGCTAGATCTCCAAGCCGCAAAATTTGAAGTACCAATGTTCTACGATGGTCCAAGAGGGGTCAATATTCTCTACAAAATGACGCCATTTTCTTACGAATTACTCCGTGATGAAGCAAAAACTTCATTAACGATGCTTAATGACTCTACTTTCGACCAGTTCGAAGCAACATTTATCACAAAGGCCGATCAAACTCTGCAGAAGTACGACTGCATCGTCAACATTCCCATTCCGGTTCAAAAGGGTGGTGTATTTAGTTGTGATCATAAAGTTTATACTACCACCTTTGCGAACCGTGCATTTGCTACCCTGAAAGAAGGCTTGTCCGATAGGATCAAGCTTTTAGATATTAAGGGTATGGAAACAAAACCCTGGTCTATCAAAAACTCGGGGCCGTCAACGAATGATGACCAGATCTTGAATCTTGCTGTTCTCTTTGACCCGGCAAATATCAGCCGTCTAGTTGACCATGGCCCACCAGCAGAAGATAAGAAAAAGGCAGCCAAATTCCAAAAGTTCTGGGGTGAGAAGGCAGAGTTAAGACGTTTCAAAGATGGAAGTATTCTTGAGAGCTTAGTCTGGTCACCTGGCTCAACTTACTCCATTTTTGAGGACATTGTCACTTATCTTGTGAAGCGACACCTTGGAGCCGAGGTAAGCAAAGGATTGAGCTTTCTTGGTGAAGGTTTTGAGAAACTGCTACCTTCATACGGAAGTAGCTCTAAAGCTTTTGAGGTCCTCAGACAAGCGTATAGTTCTTTCGAAAAAGATATTAGGGATATGGAGAGTCTACCTTTGCAACTGAAACAACTCTCTGCGGTGGATCCTCAATTACGATCTTCGTCCATTGAAGTTCCGTTATTTGCACCAAGACAGCCTCTCAATACCCCAGCCGATGTTCTAATTCAGTTTGAAGGATCTGGTAGATGGCCAGATGATGTTGTTGCCATTCAAAGAACTAAGATTGCTTTTCTTCTTAAGATTGGCGAGCTTCTGGTTGAATCCAACGACAGCATAACCATAAGACTCGGCATAGAGAATGAGGATCAACCACTTCAAAATTGTGCTTTCTTAGATGTATTCTATCCATCAGGCGCCACATTCCGTCTTCGAATCCACAACGAAAGAGAACAGACACTTCTCGAACGTCAAGTCAAGGATAAATCCAGTGACAATCGATCACGAGAAGATGCAGTCTCGGCACTTTCTGTTTATAAACGTTTTAATATTCAACTTCCTTTACATACGCAATCAATATCAACACATTGTACTCGATTCCCTCTTTTATCGCCAACCATTCGCCTTGTTAAAAAATGGTTCGACCGCCACATGCTTTCTGGGCATGTCAGTGGCGAGCTTATCGAGCTTTTGGCAGTTCGAGCCTTTTTACAACCTTATCCCTGGAAGGCGCCATCGAGTGCTATGTCTGGGTTTTTACGAACCTTGCTTTTCATCTCGAAGTGGGATTGGCGATCCAGCCCACTAATCGTTGACTTCACCGGTACGATGACGGACAAGGATGTTTCCACCATCAACACCAGGCTGGAGGCGTGGCGAAAAATTGACCCAGGCATGAACCGCACCGTTCTATTTGCAGCATCGAATCATGACACAACGGGTACCGCCTTCACTGACAAGGGACCATCAAAAATGGTAGCCGCACGAATGACCGCTCTTGCGCGATCAGCTTGTAAAGCCGTCAAAGATCAACACCTAGATTTAGATCCTCGATCACTATTTGCAACATCCACCACCGACTACAATTTTGTCATTCATTTGAATCCCAAGGCTACGGGTGTCTCCAAGACCAAAGATTCACACCGCTTCAAGAACCTCGAGGTGCAATCAGGAGTCAGACTCGACAAAGTCGACTCGCGACCCATCCAAATGTTCGGCGAGGAACTAGAGTCTCTCTACAATGGAAGCATCGTCTTCTTCCGCGGCGCAACAGATATCTCACGAATCGGAGGGTTGTGGAATCCGCAAACGGCAATGCCCAGAGCGTTCAAGGTCAATTTGGCATATGTGGCAAAGCCTGTGGATGAGGATGAGGATGAGGATGAGGATGAGGATGGAAGTGAGGAGAAGGAAGGGGCGACAAATGTTGAAATCAATAAATCGGCGATATTGGCCGAGATTGCTCGTTTGGGTGGTGATTTGGTGTCGAGGATTGAAATTCATTGAAGAGGGACGCGTATAATACTGTTGGGAAATGCAAGTAGGAAATGCAAGTAGGAAACGCAAGTAAGAAACGCAATGTAAAAAGATAAGAAATCCGAAATGATACCCATATATTCAATAAAAGTCCCAAAGTCCCATGGTAAGAAATTAAAAGGCCTCCCCAACTCAAACATTCAACCTCCAAACTTTACCTACTCCTCTCACATCATATCATACCTATCATAGCTACCTACATAATAATCGAAAGATCTCGGATGGATGCATCGCTCTCGTCCCAGGTATCGATGTCATGCATGCATGCTGTGATTTTGATGCTTTGAACTTTTAAACTTTGCACATGTGAATACGGAGAGTCGGTTTTTTCTGTCGAGATATTTTAGACTTGATGCGGGAAAGCTGCTTTGTTTTTGTTTTCGTGGTCATGATTATGAGCATGAGCATCTAGTTAGTGTATGTATGTATGTATGTATGTATGTATGTATGTATGTATGTATGTATGTATGTATGTAT
>NGKJ01000158.1:44705-74113 GCA_002162495.1 Myriosclerotinia curreyana | reverse complement strand
GGGGTAGGGGCTTTGTGGAAAGAGGATGTTAAGGAGGGCGAGGAAGAAGGGTGGGAAGGTAGGGGGATGTTTGGGGCTTGTACGGTCTTGTGATTAATATGGGGTTTTGGTAGTGGGGTATCAAATGAATGGAGGAAGGTTATGGGGGCTAGTAGTGGAAAAGACCAAGGAAATGGTTGGGATTTGTGAATATTCATGTAAGATCTTACTATTGGTTGGATAGATATGACGACACGAAAAAATCGTCGCCTACGGAGTAGATTATTATCAATTAAGCTCCCCTAAAATGACAATCGATATCTCACTTTCATCAAGATTCGTTTAACATCAAAGATTACACTTCTCGACATTCCAAACATTAGTTGAAATGATTAATTGATCTAATTCTACGTTTTGAATCCTTTATTAATATGATATAAAGATATTCAACCCATATAATCAAACGAGCTCTCCTTCTCATCCACTCTCTCCCCATCAGCCTTTGCAGCCTTACTAGCCTTATACTCCTGATACCTCTTCCCCACCAACCCCAAGATATCCTTCTGCGGACTCCCCGGATTCTCCTCCCTCACTTTCTTCATATTCTCCTTCATAAAAAGTTGATACTCATTCTCTGCCTTCCCCGCCGCCTTCCCCCTAGGCACCGGTCTAATCTGTACCAAAACGCCCTTACACGCACCACACCGATGTCTCTCCGTATCAATACTCTTCGAGTGACGTTTAAACAGTGTTTTACATGCCGTTTCCGTGCATTCCCACACATATTTGTAGTCAATCTCGTAGCTATGTTTAGTCGTGACTTCGATGCCTCGATCACCGAATTCGGCCGAGCATTTGGATGCCCATGCTTTGAATTCTTTACCGTGCGGGTTGGTTTTGATGTTCGAGACCATGAAATTAGCCAGGTGACAAAATTCATGGGCGAGAACATTGAGGAGTCGGTTTTCGTCATCAATTACCTTTTCCGCCAGTTCTATGGATGCGTAGTGACGATACCTGGTGGGGACTGCTTGGGAATCTGTGGTTAAGGAAGGAGGTTTTATGGTCTCGCGCCTCCAGTTTGCGCGTCCGGCTGTGGTGTTTAGTTTTTTGGACCAGATTATTTGGACGCCGCCTGTAGAGGCAGATAGTTGGGCTATACGACCGGATGTGATTTTTGAGTCGAGTTCGGCAAGAAAATCGGAGGCGATGGTGTGTTTGGCTGTGGCGAAGGCGTTTTTGAAGTCCTTGTCGAGACGGGGAGGTTTAGTAGGTTTGGATTTTTTGGAGAAGAGGAGAGTGCCTTCAGAGATAGATGGAGGTTGAAGGGTTTTCATTGGGGAGTATTGGTCGTTCCAGTCATTGACTAGATCTTGTGACCAGAAACTATCCATACTTGGACGATGTGGCGTGGATGGTATGCGTGATAGCTTTTTCGGTGATGTAAGTCCTCGAGGTTTTAGTTCGGGGCTTCCTGGAGGTGTTGAGATTCGAACTCCCTTGGATACTTTTCGGGGTGATGGAGAACTTCTACTTGTTAGCATGTTTATATTATATGTAGTCTTTGTGCTTACAATCGTAAAACAGCTCCATTATCATCAAAACTAGAGGATGTTCCTGGTCGATTCTCAGATTTCTCGGTCCTCTTTGAAGGTTTTAACTCTGGTGGTTTAATTTCAGGGGGTGTATCTTTGTCCTTGATCGAAGTCCTATCTAAAAGCTGGCGGAGGATTTCTTCTTCCGTATCGGTATCCCCAGACCCTTCCATTATTGTCCTGCGGCCTCTAACCAGTTTCCGAGTTGATTTTGGTGGTGTCTTAAATACGTCTGAATCATCGTCGTCATCCACTATAAAATCAGATAGGTCATCTGATTCTTCTTCCTCATCCTCTTCTTCCTCTTCTGAATCCGATACCTTGGGTTTCCGAGCCACTACTTTTCGCTCCTCATTAAAATTCGGTATCCTAGGTTTCCGAGCTGCTACTTTTCGCCTTGGTTCCTCTTCCAAAACTTTTAGCATCGGAAGAGCAGAGTTTGAAGCTGATGCTTTTCTGGGCTCTACACTCGCTCGTTTCGTACTTGTACTCGTACTCAGTGGTTTTAAAAGCGGATTGTCTGAGTTTTGCTTCAATATGCGCTTCCTAGCTTTAGGTTTTGCATTTTCAGATCCATCTATCTCATCATTCTCCCACTCCTTGAAACCTGAGATCATCGATCCTTTCTCCAACCTTGAATCGCCTTTCGCTGGCTTAACCGGGTCGGGTTCTCTTGTTGCTTCCCCTGATACTTTTCGTGATGTCGTCGATGTTGTCGTGGTTTTTCTTCCCACCTTCCCTCGAATTACTTCATTTACATCCGGGAACTCCTCATCACTACTATAAACCACAAGTCTCGCCATAATATATACTGTCGTAATAAAATTGATGCGATCTGAGCCTCAAATCAGTATTATTGAATGTGGATGTTTGTTATCTCTTTTTTCTCCGAGGTTACGACTTTATGTTGGCTCGGTAACGACATACTAAATAAAGTGGGTTTAGAGGAACGCGCACCAAATACATATTTGTAAAGTGTTTTCCTATTGTACAGTATACGATTACAGCAAGGAAAGAATGCTGCAGGTGACATTGTATTATATCCTGTTCTTTTCCGGAACAACTTCTGCGACAAGCAGGTAAATATTGAGGTTACAGCATCTATCCAACAGATATGGTATTCTCTCGAAAGCCTCTCCGCTGATTATTGAATCATCCCTCATCTTCATCCTCCTCCGGATCTATTTCTTCTAATCCATCCTTACCGGCATCAACCTTTTGCTCCTGTTTCCTCCACAACCCAGCCAGAAAGTCGCCCGTGCTTGCCTCCTCTATAGATTTATCTTCTCTCTTCTTCAAGAATCTAGGAAATCTCAAGCTCAATCCCTTTTCATCACTAACAAGACCGATTGCCGCTCGATATACCGGACTAATTGTCACATCTGCATAAGCCATCTCCCAAACCTCTTGCGGTTCGAACCATACATCGGGGTTCCCTCCACGATAATCGACATAATTTGGTTTCCCCCCAAGTACGTGCTCGCCCCCCTCTGCGTAAAATTCTTTATTGGCCTTGTAAAATGTATCACTAAATCCCGAAATACACTTACACACGGCTTCCAAAGTACCAGTCTCATCATTGCGAACCGCGAGGAGAATTGGTGACCAGAATTTTGCCTTGCGTCCCTGGCCATGCCATGCAGCGACAGGTATCAAATCGATTGTATCAAATGACGCACTATAGTCTTTCTTCACTTTAAGCCAAGAGTCTAGTCGTTTATCGGGCTCGTAAGTAGCTAATAGAGCTTTCCGACGGGTTTTCTTCTCCGGTTCTTTATCTCCAGATTTCTTCTTCCTTTTAGATTGTTTCTGAGGCGCCCGGAGGACAGAGGTCTCAGGTTCTTCTGATAGTTCCTCGGATTCGGGTATTGGAGCGCTAGGTAAATTATCTAGAATCTTCACCATGATTCCCTCACACTTTCGCTCTGTAGCACTTTTGAAGAACTCTAAGACGATTTCTGAATCTTGAGAAGTGGCATCGATACTTTTGACCCACGTGAACTGATTTAATACCTCAACGAACAAACCTCGAAGAAGTTCTCGTCTTTCCCTGAAGGGTCGATTGAGAAGTGATTCTCCATTCAGATACATCAAATCGAAAGAGAAGAGGCACACATCAATCGTGACACTTCCAATTGCCACATCTTTTCTAGCTCGATTTGCCAATGATTGAAAGGTTTTCAGGTCACCAGATTCCCGATCGACAGAAACGACTTCTCCTTCCATGATAAAACTATCCACTCCTTTTCCACGAATCTTTGGTATCAAGGCCACCAGATCCGGATATTTGTCAGTCATAAGTTCCAGATGCCTGGAAAATATTGATACTTTCCCGGTCTCGTCGCAATGGACTTGAGCTCGCTGTCCATCGTACTTGTATTCACAACTGAAATCTCGACCTTGAAGTTTCGTAAGCATCTCTGCAAGATCTCTAGTAATGCTTCCTAACATGGGACGTAACGGAATATGTAAGGCTAGTCCGCATCTAATCAGTAGCTCCTCGCAGACCCCAATCTCAAGTAGAACTGGTATGAGATCATTGTAGTTTGGTCTCTTAGCAAAGCATGCTTTCACAATTTCCTCGCCCTTAGACCAAACCTCAGCCAAAACTTCTTTCTTAAGTTTTGCTAGCTCTTGTGATGACTTGAGAGGGAAATCTGCAGCTGGTGACCTAGATAGCTGGAATGCTCGAGATAAAGCAATCAACATTGTGGTTTTCACTGCACCGATACGAAGCTGATAGGAGAATTAGTTCGCGTTAGTGATAGATATGACAATTGACGTTTTTACGCATGTTATCGCACATAGGGCTAGGGTTACATTGCGAAGAAATATAAGATCACTTACGTGTTGGCAAAGAGTCCTGACAACATACCGAGACTCTTCGGCTCCCCTAGCGTCTTGCAATAACCTATCAACAACTCGTTGTTTGATCTCGCTACTGCCAATACCTTGAGTTTTGGCTATCTTGACTAAAGATTGATATACTCCTTTTATTGTTAGTGGTTTCGGCTTTCTTAAAGTAAAGCTTTGTCTTTTCTTAGCCTCAAAAGCCACATCGCCTGCATCGCCATGCTTGTCATACAAAGTCTTCAATGACCTGGCATCCAACCCACACACATTCTTCAGTGCTTTTGAGATGGCCGAACCCCCTAAGCCGAGTTCAAGGGAGATATAGGGTGGAGAGATTGCATTGGTCGCGAGCCAAACCTACATTTAGAATTAGTACTAGTGGCCAATGAGGTATATGATATGGTGCAAAGAGGGACTCCAACGTATGATATATGGATGGGGTGTGAATAGATATGTTCTGTTTATAATAGAGTTGTAAAAACGACTCAAACATACAGTAGGTAGGAGAGAATCTGGGTCACCCTCGATAATGACCCTTAGTAGATTGACTAAAGTATCTACTATCTTTATGCGGCTCTGGGTACTGTTTATAAGTACAAAGCATCTCGTGAGAAGGGCATAAGATGCATCCCCTCCTTCTACTGCCCAATGTTTTTGGAGATCAGACACGTATTTCGAAGGTTGGAAGGTCAAAGGGCTTTCATCAAAGGGTATGTTCGATGAAATTGTATCTTCTGCTGTGCCAGCCGATTGTAATGAAAGGGTGTTCTTATTGGTATCTGATTTAGCAGGTTTTACGGCTGGCTGGCAGGGAATGCTATCACTTGGCCTCTCTTCGTCTGTGAGTTTGGTAGCAGTGACCGCGAAACTTGAATCCTCCGAAAGTTTCCCATTGATTTCTGCCAATGGATCTTCCCTTCCCTCTTCTGTGCCAATTGGTTCCCGATTCCATTCCTCTTGTAATTGTCTAGCCAGTTGCTCGTCTGTCAGTTTAGAGGGACCCGCGCCATCTGGAATTCTTCGCAATGGAGTGCCCACTGGTGGAGATGGCAACCCTTGTTCATCTTTCTTTTGCTTTCCAAAAAAGAAGTCCAGATTTCGAGAACCAGTCGACTTAGTATCATTGTTGAGCTTCCTCCGCTTCGAAGGTGTCCCCATTATCGCAATGCGTTTCGCCACTTCACTGAGAATGGTAGGGTTTAATTATTTGTGAATATGCTTATTAGTAATGTCATCGATTCGCCATTGTATGGACTTTTGCTGGACAGCAGAAAAAGTTTATGAATGACAAAATACAAAACATCTCGCAATGAATTGTAGTAAAGAAGAAATTCGTGTGTCGCGTATCGGAAGAATAGTGACGTCTTTCAATGAGGGGACCCCGGAAGATGGTGCCTTTCGGGGACGCGAGATCGCTAAATTCCAATGTTAACTGAGGACACTGTCATTGCTGTGCACTACCAACTCCCAACTTATCAACTACCAACTGCCAACTGCCAATTGATAAAACAACACGATTAACGAATATGTCGCTCCCAATAGAGCGGGAACGCAGTCCTATGGCATACCTATTGGATCCAAATACCGATATACCAGTTGGGGAGAGAAATATTAGAGTTGAAGATTATTTGAATGACAAAATCCAAATTACCGCAGACCTGGGCAGCCTATCAAGCTTATTAGACAACGTAGAGCTGAAGAAAAAACAACTAGAGGATCAAGTAAGTTGTGATATCTCTTTGAATTCAGTACAACTAGCTGACAAGGTTTTCCTGCAGTTGAAAGATGCCAAAGCCAAGCTCGCAGAGGCCAAAAAAGCCGCCGCGAATCATACTTCGTCGATGGCCCAACAAACTCAAGTCTTTCAGCAACATCAAGAGGATTTACGAGAACGAATGATGATGGTTACATCTTCAGCCACTCCAGAAGAAGCAGTACGACGCTTACAGGGGCCGATGGAGAGACTGCGACAGGTTAAACTGGCGCAAGCGTATGTTGAACTGTTGAAGGATGTCGATGATATGACTAAGGAAGCTCGTCAAAACTTACCTGACAACCCTACTCAGGCCCTGAAACCATATGTGCGATTAAAACAACTTGCGATGGCTTTACGAGCGGCCCAGGATTCCGCGGAGGGTGCTGCCATTCATCTTGTCTCTTACGTGGAACAAAGCTCTCAGCAGTTGTGGGTACAAATGGTACAAATCATGGTCACCGAATTCCAGAATGTACTTAAAACCTTGAATTGGCCAAATCTAGAGGTTGAGGTTTCTAGGGAATGGCAAACCTGTTTTGGAAGACTTTTGGATTTACAAGCCCCAGAAATTAGAGAGGCTCGAGAACCTCTTGCACTTCTCCCTTTCACTGTTCTAGTGAAGGATATTGGTTTGAAGTTTCGTTATCACTTCATGGGAACCACACCGACAAGTGCCAGTAGTAATGTAAGTATCTATTTATCGTTCACGAACAGACTCTGACAAAAACAGCTCGGAGAATACTACCTAAACTGGATCCTCGATATCGTAGATACCCACGAGTCCTATCTGCGAGATAATGCAGGACCAGTTTTGGCGGCACACTTTCTAGGTAGTCCTCTGGCTGGGAACTCACTTTATGTAGATCCTGTTTCCGCCTTCATCACTGCACTCTTGCCACTGGTCAAAGAAAAAACCGATCTTGTTCTCAAGGATATCGAGCGCGACTCCGCGCATTTGAGCAAATTCATAGGGCAATTGATGATTTGGGATGAAAACGTCCGAAATAAGTACAAGTATGATGGTGGTAACACTGAGGTTGGTTGGGTCGGCGTGACTTGGCATGTTCTAGATAAATGGTTTGGTCCCTGGCTAGACGCCGAGGAGAGGTTTGCCCTCCAAAGATATGAGGAAATAATGCAGTCGCGAGACAATGGACTTATTGACTACGACAGCAATGAATCAAGGAAGACCAAAACTACTTTTGGGGCTACAAAGATTACCGATCTTTTGAAGAACATTACAACACAATATAAAGACCTAGGAAGAGTATCACATAGAGTTCGATTCTTCCTCAACACTCAAATTAGTGTTCTTGATAGATATCAAATTCGGCTAGCCGATTCTCTGGAAGCTTATATATCTCTAACCTCAACTGTTGGCCGTACTTTGAAAGGTTATACCAAAGAACAGCAACAATCTGTCGAAGGAATGGCAGGGCTCGTCAGTCTTTGCAAGGTTTTTGGTAGTGCAGATCACATTATCACGACTCTGCAATCTTTTGGCAACGACGAGGTTAGTACCTCTACGATTTGATAGAATACTATAATGTACTGATATGTGTTTAGTTTTTCGTAGAATTATACTCTCGGCTGGATGAGAGAGCACAGGGCGTGCATCCGGAAAGTGCCATTGCTGGCTCTTATACATGTTCACAGCTCAGATTGTCTACCTCTCTCAAGCTAGGCACGGGCGAGGGATCAATTTTCGATACAACCATCCACGGCTTTAAAAAGATACGGAAAAATGCGGGAGATCTCCTGCAGCAAGCGATCAAATATCCATTTCCGGCTTTATTTAGGCCCTATCTCACTCAGGCCCAATGGACTACAGTTGGACAAGATCCCCAATCTAGTCAGAAAACCTCCTCTTATTCTACGAACATTCTACTAATCAAGCTAAGTAGCATATCACACGTCCTCCTTAACAATTTCAGCCGAGCTCGATCAACCTCTCCAGGTGAGTTTATTCCCGTCTCATACATTGAACCTAAAACTAACATCCTCACAAGATAATGAAAGAAAAACTGGCCTATCTCGAGAAGACCATTTCGTACCCCGCATTCATGCGAATCTGGCGCCCAGCAATCTCCGCCCTCGAAGACCTCCTCTTCAACGAAGTCCTCCTCAAACAAGACTTCACCACCCTAGGCGCAGCCCGCTTCTCCCAAGATTTAAAGGGTATCCAAAGTGTCATCGGCGCATACCTACCATTAGATAACTCGACATTCATGATGGCACGGCTTACGCAGAGTATTGCGTTACTCAATTTACCAATCGAGGCAACGGATGAGGAAGGAATGACTTTATCTGAGGCAGCGGAGAAGATTTATGCGGGTAGAGAGGATTGCGAGGCGGTTCTCGCTAAATTGCATATGGATCTGTTGGACAATCCTAGTGCGAGACAGATTATTTTGAGGAGAGTTGAGGCAAATTATTAAGTAGGGGATGGGGAGGTGTGAATGGAGGGAGGGTGTTTGTTTGACGTGAAGCTAAGACTTACTTACATACGTTGTAGAACTTAGAGTTCTCAATCCTATGTAATGTTATAGATATGTACATAATTATAGACTCTGAAGAAGTTATATTTAATCATAATTTTCTCCCAAACCAGAATCACATCGGTTGTATCAGGGTTTCACAATGGAAATGTATTTCCCGTTACGATGCAATCACTATCATAAGCTTACTTATGATGCACCTAATGTCAATGTCAATAGTATGATTTTGTATTGGAAAATCCTATTACTACCAAAGAAATTATTAAGATAGGTTCATGGCAATTCATATTTGCACTGAGATATAGTGCTGTCAGAATGGTCATGTACCTAGTAGTCACTGCCGTTTTGACAATTGGTTCCATTGGGAGCACAGTGCCTAATAGCACTTGAAGTTATTACATTACGATCAACTGGTATCTCGAATCTGCGTGATCGTCTGCATGTTCTTATGCGCAAATGAAAGCCAGCATGAAGCTGGCGCTTTGGGGGGCCGGCCTCCAACCTAACTTAAAGGCTTTTTGGCACCGAGGAAAAGCACCACGATTTGGGCTTTAAGCGCGCCACACTGGACACTGATTTAAGCACTAGATGGATGGATATCCTTTGGATATTGAGACATTGATTATAATTGGGACATCGACTCCAAGCTGCGAACCTACCGATCAATGCAATGAAAATATAGCATACTCATCAAATGCACTTAAGCCGATTTCTTACTGGGGCAAATATTAGTAGAAATATCACACAGATTCGAAGATTCAAGAATTGAGGATGGTATCATCAGTCATATTTGTCTAAGCAATGCTTTTTGCATTGGAAGCTGGCTAAGACAAAATGCATCCCGAAAACCAGTCAATAACTCCCCATTCCCAACTTGAAGCACTCTAAGCCTTAGCAGCGGCTTGGTTTGGGTTGACCTTCTTTCCGTCCTTGTTGTATCTAACACGAGGAGGTGGGAGACGGTTACGTCTTCCAACACGGGATCGGACTCTGTAAAGAAAGAGAATCAGTCCAAATGTTCATATAAGGGCCAACTTACTCCCAGTCAGATTGACCAATCAGTCAGTCAGTCATCAGCGAGCTCTTCATGAGCTGTCTGACCATTGTCAGTCAACGCTGTGAGTGAACTGATTGATTGGCCATTCTGCTGGCAGTTCGACCAAGGATTCATCTCATAGCATGGACATACCGGACAATCTTGCCGTGGATAGCGCAAGAGACACAGTATTGCAATTTGAGGTACATCTTGGGAACTGTATACTCAGAGAAGACAGATGCCTCTGAGATATCACCTGTATCACACACATGTTAGCGCCCATCTCTAACAAATTCCAGAAAGTCCAGAATCTCATCTGCCAGATCTCTCTGCGATCCATATCTTCTGCAAGCTTTTCTAGATATTTCGGGATGTCGGGAATATTGAAAACATACGGATGGCAGCGGACTCAACCATGTTACGGATGGTAAATCTCTTTATCGCCTTGTCCTTAGGGGTACATCTGGAGCAGTTGGAGCATCTGATGGGCTTGACGTGACCACGACCCTTCTTGTTACGTCCACTATAGAATCAATCAGCCTCCCAATCCCAAATATATTGTGTTCGTAAATAGTCGTGATAATCGTGATAATCGTGTCATTTTAAAATTGAGGGAGTTCCTACTTGGACGCGCGCTTCTTGACCATTTTTGCTGATTCTAAATTGATTTATTAGACTCTGCCCACAGTTCAACTCATTTATATCTGCGAACTTACTGAATTGGCGACTGATTCAAACCTTTGGTTGTTGATTTGGCGATTGACGTTCTAAGTTGATGGAAATTTTGATCACAAGCTTTGAATAATTCCAGTTGTGTGATCTGTAAGCGAGACCCTAGCGTTAAGCTAAGAGTTTTAGCGCGCCCACCTAGATTTTTTGAAATCATGTCAATCATCTCTGAACATTTCTCTTCCTTTTGAACTCAGCAAGACCACTTAGGAAGACAATTCAAATAATTGTCCAGGTACGTTATAATATCCTGAAATGCGAATTCACATATAGTAAATATGATAAAATTCTAATATCTTTCAAAGGCAGTCATGCAGATCTTCGTCAAGACCCTCACGGGCAAAACCATCACCCTCGAGGTTGAGTCTTCGGACACCATCGACAATGTCAAGTCCAAGATCCAGGACAAGGAGGGAATTCCACCCGATCAACAGCGATTGATCTTCGCCGGAAAGCAACTAGAAGATGGTCGCACCCTTTCCGATTACAACATCCAAAAGGAGTCTACTCTTCACTTGGTGTTACGTCTCCGTGGTGGTGGCAAGAAGCGCAAGAAGAAGGTCTACACCACCCCAAAGAAGATCAAGCACAAGCGCAAGAAGACCAAGCTCGCTGTATTGAAGTACTACAAGGTTGATGGTGATGGAAAGATCGAGCGTCTCCGCAGAGAGTGCCCCACTCCAGACGTAAGTTATTCCTTGATGATTGATGATTTTGAAACGGTTCTAACTTTCATTCAGTGTGGTGCCGGTGTTTTCATGGCTGCCATGCACGACCGTCAATACTGTGGACGTTGCCACCTCACCTACATCTTCGATGATGCCAACAAATAAATGATCTACGAAGGACATATGGATGTGAAGGAATAGTGTCCTGCATGCTAAGAAGTACTTTAAATAATACTCAATGCTATGCGGACTCTAAAGCAAACTTGTCTTTGATACTTTGAAGTGACTTGCGACTTTGAACCCGGTGAATATCTAGGAAACTTGACTAAAGAAATTTGACTTGGCTATGAAACATGAATCCCTTGACGATTTCTGGCGCAAATCATCGAGAAGAAAACGAACATTTGGTACGTGGACATTGCCATCAAGTTGAGCGTAGCCTCCCTCCGTCTTTTAACCCCCCTTGCCACTTGTTTCCTTTTTAATCTCAGCCTGTGTTCATGTCTTCTTACCCATTTATGATTAAGTCATTTTCCATGTTTCAAATCCCAACTTGATCCTCCACTACCTGCCAGCGGGATATGACATGAGATGATAAACAGTCAACATATATCAACAGCATTCGAGAGACTGCGTTCTTGACGTCTCAATCCTATTGCGACACATACGCCCCAAAGATCTTGATTGTGCTCCGTGGAGTGTTCTAACAACTCGCAAAATGGTAGAGGATAGTTTGAGAGATAACATTTTCTCACTGCGGTAGCTGTTGGGCATCTTCATCGGGCCACTCGATAGTTTCTTTGGGATTGAAGAGATAATGATTAGAAAGAGGATTCGTGGGATTCGTCTAAAGTCATGCATGCATGCAGTATAGTGTATACCAATATTATTGTAAGATTATATTACACTGGCTATTCATGCATTCGGGTTCTTGATAACCACCATACTGTATGTCCCATGAATCAATCGCTCATGAGGGTGTGAGCCATGATATGTAATGTCCCCAAGTACATTTCAATGTCTTCCGATTCAAAATAAGATTATAGTTCTCTTGACTTTCCCTTTTAATACCCGGAACGCCATCAATGAGGTCTACTCGAACGACGGTATTCGTTCACACTAAATCGCGAGACCAGCCAAATTTGCATATCCCGCAAAATAGACTAAGCCTTAAACATCTATACTCACGAGACTCCTACTCCACGCATACCTACTGCCTTCTCCCCCCTTCCCAAACCCCCCTCCTCCACCTCCTCCCACACACTCTCACATCCTACCCAACAATCCTCCTCATCTCCTCCTCCCCCCAAACCTCCGTCCCCTGCTTCAGCGCATGCACCAAAATCTGCAACGCATTCCCATTGAAATCCTCCGCCTCCCGAATCTTATCCAAATCCTCCGAGAACTCATTCGTCGCACGCTGAAGATAATGCGCTGTGAATTTTTCAACGAGCGCTGTATCTTTTACTAGAGTTGGTTTCTAGGATATATAGGTTAGCTTGGTGTGAGAAGGGAGAGGAGGGGGTAGGTTACTGATGGGGTTTTGGCTTTGATTGAGGATGTTGGTGTGGTTTTAGAGATGGATGAGGTGGCGGGAGGTTGGGATTTGGACTTGGGGGTCTGGGATTTGACGGCGGTGTCGCTTTCGCTGTCGGATATGGAGGTTACTGGAATGATGTTAGTATATAGAACTCGGTGAGGGCTTGATGAAAATGTGAGGATACATGCCTTCTGTTCTCGACTGGCTCTTCTTACGACGTTTAGGTTTCGCGGCTTTGGGTGTTTTGAGATCCATTTTTGGAGGTATAGTAATTTTATGTCCTATGTTATTGTAGAGATAGATTGTCACGTTAAGATTCGGAATCCAAAAAATGTAGAAGATGTAGATGTATTGCACGTGAAAAGCTCGTGAGAAAATATTTTAGTGGGTATAAGTGGGGATAATCCAAGGGGCTGGCGAATCATCTACAGCGTACTACTACTGCAAGTCAGGAAAATTCAGCAGAAGCATTCTCGAGGCTGTAGGTAACCTTTAATGATCAATCTTCCGCTGGCCAGCCAAGTGGTGCCTCACAGATTCTGTTGATACAGTCCAGTCAACACATTTATGACGGAGTGCTTCTAGAATTTAAAATCGTTTTTGATCTGGCCTGCCGAATGTGATCAGTGTGATTCCCATTCTAGCGTATGGCCGCTGATTTCAAAGCACCCAGACAATAACCGTGTCTTTTCAGTAAGTCTTGGAAAGGAGATGCAGCTATGTCTTAGTAGTTTATGGATTTGATAGCCTTGATATCCTGACGTTCGTCATATTAGACTTACATTCTGTACATACCGAACCCAGGGCTTAATGGTGCTCACCGGGAATTTTTCATACCTTGAATATATTGTAGATAGATAGATATAGTAAACCAAGTTCAATAACTAAACGAGATCCTGGGGCGGCAACAGTAGTAAGACTCGGAGCACTATTAAATTCTAATGTTCCCTATATCTCATCTCAACACCTTGTAGTTAATTATAATCTTAGAAGATTCTATTCTTGAACAACCGTGAAGCAATCTTCTAACGCACCGTAACCAATACTGCAATAGACATCTGATCATGCTCACATCCTTTCGATCATGCGAATCGGATCGATGGTTGTCTTAATTAATTATCTAATGGTGGCAATTTCGTAAGTTCTCCT
The DNA here is from genome assembly GCA_002162495.1 of Myriosclerotinia curreyana. Classification (NCBI taxonomy): domain Eukaryota; kingdom Fungi; phylum Ascomycota; class Leotiomycetes; order Helotiales; family Sclerotiniaceae; genus Myriosclerotinia; species Myriosclerotinia curreyana. Next base: position 60,310 of record NGKJ01000158.1, on the reverse strand, counting down.
TGAAGGAGATTGGTCATAGGTAATCATTAGACGTACGAAACAATTTCTCCCAGCACAGCGCAGCATAGAAGCAATCCTCGAGTAAAAGTAATCCTTAAATCCATAAAGTGTAAACACAACACGAGAACAATGAATACTCGTCTTCAGACCTCGGAGGCTCAGCCAACACCCGATCGAGAATTCCTCCGCATCCCCAAATCTTGTAAATCTACCACGTAAAGTAGTTTTCTCGTATGTCATCCAACCAAAGCTATTCAAGATCCGAAACCAGCGTTAAACTTCTCTTACCTAGATACACGATATCTTTAAATAAAAGACATTGTATTTTCGACCCCCTTTTAAACTTTAACAAGATATGGTCCTCCGAGATCCGAGGAGAGAGAAAAAAAGTCTAGACATGCAAAATGTCATCCATCGGATGGAATCCAACTTCCAAGATCAAAAATATCCCCCGCACTGTCATCTACCCGTCCATGTGTATTAGCACATAGCACATAGCACATAGCACATAGCACATAGCACATAGCACATAGCACATGACACACGACACATGACCAAATCACCACCTTCACCTCCACCTCCCTCTTCCCCTCCACCCCTAGCCCCCCATCTTTCCGCCTCCCGATCTGTCTCTTGCTGTCGCTAAACAATGCACATCCAAATCAATCTCAAAATTAAACCACACCAGGATCCACACCAGAAACCTACCCATGAAACCCCCACCGAAACCCCAACCGAAGACCCGAGGCCGAAACCCAAACAAGCAAACAGAAGACTTCGCCTTGGGGGGAAATAAAAGAACGAGCGCATGTACGCGACGCGAAAGTATGTATACTCCGCAGTGTATTCAAATTTTCATCTTCATCCTCTACTATCCTATCCTCTACGCTCCTCTCCCATCTTCTCCCATCCTCTCCTCTCCTCTGGAAATCCCTCTTCCTCTCCCACACCAGAAGAAAATGTCTATATGCCCAAAAGAACCCAAAGTAAAATAATCCACACCACCGCCTCCATTCTTCTGTCCCAAGTCATTTATGTATGTATGTATCATATATCAACAAAGGTTCCAGTTTCAAGTTCGCATCATCAAAGTCCAGAAAGATATTTCTCATGAGGGCGTGCGTCATTTGACGACATCTAAGCACCAGTAACTTCATTCTCCTTCAAGTCCCAATCTCCTTGTTGTAACATATGTAGAACATCTTTTCCATCGGCTGTCAAATCGGGTTTACCTAATGGTGTAACGGACCCTGTGAAAAATCTCGGTTGCCATTCAATCCCTTGATCTTGTCGTTGTTTAGCCTTTTCTCTTTGCCTCTCTTCTAATTCTTGTTTAAGGGCTGTTGCCCGGGCAAATTGTCGGGAGTGAATAGCTTCTGTGACACCTGCCCAAAATTTGAGGGATTCGTTGGGTAGCTGTTTTTCTGTGGGAGGAATGATTTTAGGTGCTACTTGAAGAGGCGCAAGATCTATTAGAAGAATTTGATTGTCCTGATAGCATTAGATTAGAAATTTTCGACTGAATCCACGAAATAAGATACTTACTCCTTTGGGTCCCAAAGTGAAGTACAGCTTGTCCTTCCAGTTTCCAGATACTCTTGCCAATACATCCTTTTCAGGGACATCTTTTATCCTAGTCTTATTATCATTGTCTGGATCGTAACGGAACACTACTCCCTCCACTTTATTTTGTGTCTTTCCCAACCACCCCTCTTCAACATAATGCAAGATGGTCTTGATCTTCGTCTGAGCGCAGGTGATGTAGCACTGATCCCCCACGGTAACGCTTAGAGCTCCACGCAAAAGTCCCCCGAGATGGGCAGCTGGATGTGTGAGCTGATATTGCTCATTGTCCCTCCTGTGAATATTAATGAAGATACCCAAATTATGCTCCCCTGGTGTAACCTTGATACTCGTCCCAGTAAACTTCGCCGAGATTTGATCGAACCCTCTAGCTGAAATACCCTTCTCCGGACAATCAACATAAAATGCGGAAACGGGTGGATGATGCGAGGTTTGTTCCGTCAAATATGATACTCGAACTTTTTTGCCTGACGGTTTTGGCTTGGGAATCGTAACATTGGACGGATTATTCGATGACATAGGAGTGACCTTCTTCGAAGACGAAGGACTAGTCGTACTCAACTTGCCCGTCTCTATAGCGGGCTGTGAATCTTCCACTTCCCAGTTACACTATTCAAAAATCAGTATTCTCCACTTCAACCTTGCCATCTGGCTGCAGTTGCTTACCCTGAAAAATTCCCCAAGAGTAGAATTGTATGGTTTGCAAGGCTTTCCTTTCACATATTTCAAATCCTTCGTGAACCAAAATCTCATAACTTCCAACATTCTGTCTAACGAATCGTCCGAGTCTCCTATTGCCACAAATGTATTCGGTTGATCGAGGTAATTCCAATACTCGAGATTCGGCGTTGGTTCTAATAGCTGGGCCGGCAAACTAAATCGAACGGAAGCAATATCTGCCACTCCAACAAACCTACACAACAAGAGAAAGTAAAGTCAGTCATCATCATCCGAACCCTATAGACCTCTGCGAAAGGTGTACAAGTTGCCCGAGGGCTGGGGGGCTGAAACCACAGTACGTCGCATTGCCACATGTTGAAAGCGGTGTAATTTCTCTTCACATCTTCAGGAAAAAGATGCGCGGAAGTAGAACGACTTACTTTCGCAAAATCCCCAAGAACATCTTAAGTTTCGAGCCATCATCTGGTGGTTTCTCCGTGGCAGCGGAGGGCGTAGGTAACGACTCGGAAGCAGTTGATGGGGCCGTCGAAGCAGCAGGTGAAGGATTAATAGCGGAGGATCCCGATGATGCCGATGCCATATTTGAAGATGAAGACTAATTAATAATTGAAGACCTTTAATTTATATGTACCTAGTTAGATGATCAAGATTCGGAGGGAAAGGTGGGAAATGATCTTGAATTTTGGTGATTGAGGTTGGTTGGTTGTACAGAAGGGGTCGGCGGCCTATGATGCTTAACAAAATCCTTAGTGCGGGTACGGGAGTGACGTTAGGGGGGGCTAACGATAAGGAGCCGATAGGGTGAATTGAATGAAATAGGTTTGTTTACTCAAGTACAAGTAATAATAAGTACATGTGCATTGTAGAAAAACAATTACTGGTGGAATTCAAGTTGCAATTTAAGAATGTTCATTGTCTTTCTGCTTTAAGATACGATTAGAGAGTTTGAGAAGTATCAAGAAGACACATATTAATACTTTATCATGATCTACTAAGCAATAACCTCACCGGTATGATTAACCGTGTGAATTTGAAACCAAATTATTTAATATTCATTCAAATATCATTGAACACATCTTCTGGATTTGCAAGTTAGACCACTTAGCTTTAATTAACTGGATTGTTAACCCCTCCCCCCATCTTCCAAGCTTTCGTTAACCAGACGTTCCAAGGCCACACTTTGAGTACTGCTATGAACTCATCGATGCCCTTCTCCCCTCGAAGTCTAAATGTCTCTTTGACCAGGTATATGTTTGCTACATTGCTGTCGACATATACATCAAGAATTTGAACTCTCCAGCATCAACGGCCAAATCAAATCTAGGTCATCTAGCCGTACCACTGGCCTGGCATCACCATTCCCAACACCGCAAAAATCTCATAACAGTTTCTGTCAAACATCTTCCCTCTTCCCACTTCCCACTCTCCTATATTTCTATCTCTATCTCCATCTGTTCATTCCGTACCCTAAACCCCAGTCCCCGCCATGAAACCAAGTCATAGAATCAATCTACCTTAAACTTTCCTCCTCTTTTAAATCCGCTTCACTGGTAGTTTGAAAATCCCCATTCCCATTCCCACCCCTCCTATCCTATCCTATCTTTAAGTTTCCCTTCCCACCCCACTCTATCTCATCTCTCCATTCCCCACTCCCCATTCCCTCAACCCCAAATCCCCACAAAGAAACCCAGCAACAAAACTAACCTATCCGAAGCATTTCCCTCTCCTTACCTTCCTACCTCCCGTAAATCAGCTTCCATCAATATAAAAACCGCATCCTCGCCCTTACCCTATCCTACCCTATCCTTACTTTCCCATTCTCAAATTAAAATCCACCAATCCTACCAAGTATACATCCTACCAAGTACCCATCCTACCAGTATCCATCCTACCAATATCCATCCTATCCAAAGCCATCCTCTCCTCAAAACAAGTATATACAACGAAACATCTAAAATCCCATCCTCTTCCATTTCCATTTCCCAATAACCAAATCCTCTACAAACGCTCCCCGGATATGTCCAAGCCACCAATAAGTAACCCATTCGCTGAAAAATAAAAAAGCTAAACAGTATATTAATGGCAAACCATCACCAGAACCCGTATCTCTCTCCCTCCACCAAAGTAATCTAACAACCATTATATAATTCCTTTCATCAAAAACGAGATAGTAATTCGATCAAAGCTCAAAGCTCAAACCTTAAACTTCAAACCCTAAACCCTAAACCCTAAACCCTAAAACCTCACTAGCATTTCCAAATCCACACTCGTTCGCAAAGCAGAAAAAGAGAAAAGGGAGAAAAAAGAGAAAAAAGAGACTCGAGAATTCAAGAGCAAGACAACCAGTACTAATCACTTCACCAACATCACCACTTCACCCCATCACCCCCTCAACGTTCTCAACTCCCTTGAAATTCAAACATACAAGTTGCAAGTCCCAAGTCCATACCCACCCCATAAAAACAACTCACCCCATCAAAACCCCATCCCGCACCCCAAGCCAACAGAACCATTCTGCAACCAACAAAGAAAGATAGATCCACAAACAATCTATCCGCGAGAGGAAAATGAGGAGGGAGGTTAGAAAGTATGATATTCCTTAGAACTGATCTGCGTAGCAATCAACGATCTGGAATCAACGATTGAGATCAAGAGAAGAGACGAGTTAGTTTACTTCCTAGAGGCTTCAATATCCGTATACTAATTTACCATAAGAAGTCCTAATTCTTCACCTTATTTCACGATATAAATCCTTGGGCAACTTTAACTTTTAAGTTCACATAGGATAAATAATTAATTCATCAACTCGAGAGTAATAATCAAACATGCTATCCATTTGAGTAACCTAGCGTATCCATCCAAAGTGTAAAAATCCTATAGGTTACGATTAAGATCCCAAGATATTCCCAGATATTCCCAGATATTCCCAGATATTCCCAGATATTCCCAGATATTCCCAGATATTCCCACTCTGAAAACTTCCAGATTCAGATTCAGATTGGGGTTTGGACTGCAGTCTGTCTGATGAATGAAAAATCTGGAATAGAAGAGATGGGAATGTATAACTCTCACTCTCACTCTAACTCTAACTCTGACTCTCACTCTCACTCTAACTCTAACTCTAACTCTAACTCTAACTCTAACTCTAACTCTAACTCTAACTCTAACTCTCACTCTAACTCTCACCCTCACTCTCACTCGAGCTCTAAGATGCGAAAACTGGGCTCACAAGTACCTCACCATATTGGCGGTGACTTGCAAGTAAGATCGTGATGGAGGTGAATTCCAATATGGTATATGATAATAGCAGATCCTATCGCAATCCTATCATATCAAATCATGTCAGATCAGATCATAATCATATGAAACACTCGGTTCAATGATGTCTATGATAAAATAAGCGCGTGATGAGTGTAGGCTAGAGTACTAAACTCAATCGCGGACCGGGCCTTACTAGTAGCTAGCTAGCTCCTGAGTAACAACTCACAACCCACAATCAACGATAACAAAACATTGAAAATAAATATAAACACAAAATATAATACAAATACACTTTCTCAAACCATCCATTTCAGAACCCCCTTTTTCCACGCCCTCACCACCCGAGAATATCCCGAGCACGTGTCGAAAAACCCCCATCAAAATCCGAACAAATTCCAAAAATGGAAATGAAGCCACCAATCCCAATCCCGAGACCCGAACGACCCGACCTCCAACCGAAGCTGCGCACATGCATCCGCAGCATGCCAACGCCCAGCCGCTCGAGCTCGTGCTGAGCCGGTGCGCCAACGATTCATCAACGATTCGCAAGAGATTGTGAAAAGCGAGTGTCAATCATTCGATCATTCGATCAACACTCACTTACGGTCGTCATTGTCATTGCCAAGCACGTTGCCCAAGCCCCCAAGACTTCGGGGTGGAATGCATAATGATCTAAGCCATGTGCCGATGTTCCGCCCATATGAATATTATATGATATGATATGATATAATATAATGCTTCCATGCAGACGACCATGTATGTTACATGTATGTTACCCCCAATTACCATGCAGATTGCAAAGGACTGTGATTCCCAATGACGACAGCGACGCTTATCATGCCATCATGCCATTATACCATCATATATAAATATAAAGCGATAATCATAAGCTCAGCATTCGGCAATACGAATTACGAAGAGCTTATGAAAAGCTATGAAAGGGACCTGGGGAAACCAGATTTGGGAACCTCGATGATGCATGTAGCGGATGCAAAATCGTACAGATCAGAATGCAAATGCACGATCCCTTTCTCGGATCCCGGTGAGTTGAAGGAAGGTTTTAGCGTTTTCCCTATTATGACATGGTAAACTTTACAGCCCTGGGAGCCCTGGTAAGGCCGCAGGGTCCTGTCCTCAGGGTCTTACTGTATGTATAGTTACGGAGTACAACCGAAAGGGCATGGGGGTTATCGAACCGTCAGCATCATATGGATGGAGTAGTAGAATAACGCATAGAAGCATCTATTTCTGTAACTGGAAGTGATCTTATATTTCGTACCGACGAGATTCCCAAAAAAGAATTATTTGCCATGTTACATTATGTCGAGTCTTAGGTAGGTAGATATCCCTTCTACATTTTTTTGGTATGTATGTATGTATGTATGTATGTATGTCAACATGCATACATACATATGAAGCAACGACCAATAAAATTGATATAGTGACCCGGTTGAAGGGGATTGAGGGGATTGAAAGAAGAGGAGATAAACGATAACCAAACGATAACACCAAACCCTACATTGATTGATCTTCCTCAAACCCTTTTTTTTTTGATGTTGCAGTTTCCGAGGGTTCTCCATCATACAAGCATCAATGACGTCATTTATATGGGACTGTAACTCTGAAAAAGAAGAAATGCGGAATATCGGATAGAAGAAGAGAATGAACATCCTCACTTAATCGAGGAATCCGATATCGAAGATCTGTTTTATATAAATAATTAAATAATAAGAAAATTGAAAAAAATAAAAATAAAAATAAAAATAAAACTAAAACTTCGAGTGTGAACTTTGAGTAGTAATAAATATTCATTTCGATATATAATCATACAGAGTAGTGTAATAACTACTAACGATCGATGAACATCTAATCTGGTCTAGGTCTTTTGGTAACGAATCATATTAACTTATTATTCGCGATATACCAATTTAGACTTTTTCTTAACAAATTGAGTTTATCGCAAAGTTAACAGCCGGAACTTTGTTTATTCTTTGGAGACAGGTACAAACGGTACTTGTACTTGAGTAAATGAAATGTACCGTATGAAGTACCGTATTATTAATATTCCAGATTTCGTCCATGGCCAAAATAATACTGTATGTATCCACCGCATCGCATAGGGGTTTTTTGACTACCTACCTACCTACCTAGGTACCTACCTACATAGGTACCTACCTACATAGGTACCTACCTACACAGGTACCTACCATACCATACCATACCCCTAGTAATCTTACTATTTAAGGCGGCCTGTGGCTGAAAAAAAAAAAAACATCCCCCCTCTCCATCTAAGTACATAGGTAGGTAGGTAAGTAGGTATTCCAACTCGAGGTGGTGGTCAATCTACATATATATCCCATCAGCGGTATGCCCATACCGTACCGTGAGATGCGATGAGAGAGAGAAATAATAATCACGGCTTCGAATTCAACTCTGCATACCTATATATATGTAGAAATGCATCGTGTGGGATCAACTTGATACTATTATATCTATAGATGAGATGAGATGAGATGAGATGAGATGAGATGCAGTCAGTAATCTCAACTCACTGCTTGCAATTGGGATCTGTACTGTACTGTACTGTACTGTACTGTACAACTCACATATCGCGGAAAAGGACCGGTGTAAAATGGGGGCGGGCGGCTTTAGGCTTGGGCGAAAAAGTGGCTTCGAGATCTAGAATCTAGATTGTGATGGGTGTATATGTTTGTATTCTTTTATACAATGGAGGTTTTATATTCGGGTATCCCCGGATTACCATGATGCGCATGCATATATCTGTAGAGAAGGTAATATACCATCAAACATTCTTGTACGTGGGATTGTTCGAAAGATTGAAGAGATTTGAGAAGAATAGATAATAGAGGCCTACATGTATGTAGTTTCATCAAGCCTTATGTGGAACGGAACGTATCACGTTGACATTTGATGTGGGTTAGGTGCGGATTCCTAGTGCTTCCGCTCGAATCCATGCTTGTCCAAGATAGAGGTGGATGGAAAATCGAGCTAGTATTTAGATGTATGAAGAATGAGAAGAAAAAAGTTAGTCATGACTTTGACGAGGGCACAATAAGGATGGAGTAGTGAAGGCAAAAGCGGTATGGAATGTATCAAGAGTAGGAGAAAGAATAATGAAGGGAACATGAGAGTGGGGTGTAGCCGTTATGAGAAAAGATTGTGAATATCCCCATTCTCACAGGTGAAAGCCGAGCGAATGTTGTACAGTAGCCCCCTCGTAGATAAAATGGGGATCAGTTTCACCGTCTTTACGCCACAGTGGCTCGATGATGGCTCGGTTTAAAACTGCCTCTGATTCGTAGATGAACGAGGAATCTTCGCACGAGCCCAGGAGGCACCATAGCTACATTCGATCTAAGTTTGTGACAGTTGTGGCTGTGCATTCATGAACAAAGTCCGGCTATTGTTCCCATTCCCCCATCAATCATTATAGACCAATGACAACAAGCAAGCCCAATTATCATGCAGTAAGCTAGGCGTTTGTGAGTTGAACTTTTAGACGCTTGGTCAGCCTATGAGGGCTCGTAGAGCCGGTGGTCAAGGATGATCGAAACACCCCCATCCACCTAGTAGATAGTAGCTGGGTTAACGTTGTATGCAGCGTTGTATGCAGTGAAGTCTGGACTCCGGAGTATATGAACGTGTGGAGAAGACATTTATGAGCCGCGGCAGATGACATGACATAGCATGCGCAAACTTCTATTAGCAGCCAGGTCAGAATTCTTCGCAAGGCTAAGACAACAAACACTCGCTGTTTCCCCAATGCCGAACCTATATCAACCAATTATGTATGACGGAATCGTAGAATACAATTAGTATACTGTAATGCCGTTGAACCATTTTTTTTTTCGGAGACCACAATATCTGAGTCATCTATGATCATAAGGCATGAAGCTTGCGCTTCATCTCCGGTGCGATAGGTTGATGGATCTGCCACAACGCCACCAAGGATTAGTCTCCGTGGGCTTGGATCCAAACTTCCCGTTGCGTTGATCTATGGATCGTGCTACTCGCTTATGGATTTTGTCATTCGCTTCCAATCCAAAGAGTGTGGCTGTGGCTATGCAAAGACTTAATGGAAGGTTGAGATGAGATGATCTAGAATAGTCCAGACTGAGAGAATGATTGGACCCAATGGAATGGAGATGATGGACCCTTGTGAAATTAATTGTTTGAGTTCAAGTGCCACAAATGGAAGCAAAAGAAGGGAAATTTTCCGCGCGGCCTGGAAATGACAAAGTGGCACCCAAACAACACACTAGAATCTAAAGCCCCGGGCCCGAACTTTCCATTCCCCAATTCTTGAGATTAGGGACTATTGTTAAGTTTGTCAATTGTATCCTATCAACGGTAACAAGTTTCACAATAGATAGATACTCCGAGAACACGTAGGCATACGATATAATAAGTGCGTAATGGTAAAGGATGCCAGTAAGCAATATATAAAATTTCACCAAGGGGATCTGATGGTCACAGTGTGAGTATGAGCGAGCTTATTCAGGTAAAGCGTCGTAAAGGTAAAAGGGGGCCGCCCTCCGAAAGTAGACATCTCTCTAGATTTTCCGATATGTAGACGATGCTTTCGTTACTGTACTGTAAAAATGTACACGGAGATGAAGCAGAATTGAGTTTAGTCTTTCTTTTTTTCATTCTGACCGAAAGGAAACTTCCCATGCATGAAATATTTTATGTGATCCGTAATAGTCATTGATTTTGATCTCAAGTGACCTCGGGGATTCTCAGCAAGCATAAGCCAGCGTTACTGACACTTCAGTATGAGGAGAAAGGAAGAGAAAGGAAGAGAAAGGAAGAGAAATGCGATAGGGGTAAACGAAATTTATTCGCCACATTTGAGATTCACAAGTACTTGTTGATCATTTATTTCTTTATTATTGGATTATGACTGTGGCTGATGATGCTGATTGGGGGTCCCGAGGTCCCGAGATATTTGATGCCGCTTTGACATACCGTAGTACTTGACTCCGTATCTGTGAGTAGAAACTTTCTTTTAGCCACCCCCAGCAAAACCCAAGTAGGTTTGGGTCTACGAGATCCTAGAAGGTAGAAGGTAGGTATGCCCCCATATGAGTGAGTAGATCCTGAGTAATTGGGATGTCATAACAATCCTTACTTACATATGACCCACCAAAATGAAGTTTTGCAAATTCCCATGTTTACCATTATTCTTTACCATGTCAAGGATGCATACATCTTCATTCATGGTGTAGGTACCTTTTACTTGGGTAATGTTTGGGTATGATAGATGCTTTTTGTTACTGCTTTTTTGTTGATATGATGTGATATGATATGATATGATATGATATGATGATGATTTGGGTACGAGGTAGAGGTAGACAGTAAACAACAGATATGGTGATGATGATGATGATGATGATGATGATGATGTTGATGTTGATTTTATCGTCTAGACAAATAGATGATACATAATAAACAATAAACAATAAACATGGGATTTATCTTTACGGTTATATTGGTAATAGTGACTACCTAATGAATAATGATGATACAATAATTTACTAATTAATAGCAGACTATTACCCAAGTAGTTTTAGCTGTAATTATTATAGCTGTACTTCGATCTCTCCCCCCCTCGCGTGGATTTTGGACCCATACAAAAACCATAATTAATTAATCCATGTATGCGCTTTTACTCGACTTAATATACCATTTTATAACTTTTAGACCTTTTAGATCTTTCAGATCTACCTTTTACTTTAGACTAGGTACTGTACTACTTCGTACTTAAAAGTATCATTACCTACCTATCATACCAAAGTAAGTAAGTAGTTCAACCTCAAGGAAGTCTACATTACATTATATTTCATAAAATCTATAATTGTAATATAGCCCTCTCCCCTCCTCCCCCCTCCCCCCTCCCTCTTCGCGGCTCCATGATCCCATTCCTATTATTCCGCCTTCCCTTATGATTTTTCTTATAATCATATATATAATAATAAGAATCTAACAACACCTCCCTCCCTCACATTACGCCCTGCTTACCTTCCTTCCATCTTTCAAAGATCAAACAAAGATATCAAATTATATCAACACCCAAATCAAACCAAATCAAACCAAACCAAACCAAACCAAACCAAACCAAAACAAAACAGATATCAAAATTAAATATTCTTGTCACCTCATCATACTACACCCATTCAATCTCAAATTCAACTTTTGATACTTCAATCAATACCTCTACCTAATAATAATAATAAGGCATAATATAAATGTGAGTTCCCCATCACACTCACTAACTCGTATGCTTACCCCTCCAACTTCTACTTCAGCCAGCTATTGTTTATCTTCAATATAAACCTGCCAACCTATTTCATCGACACGGAACTCTACTACGAAAAAAAAAAAGGGTGAGCTCCTTACTATCTATCGCTCACCACAATTTCAATTGAAAAGAGCTTTTTACAGCTCTATTATTAAAATTTCCAAATGTTTCGCAATCGGTAAGCTAAGAATCCTATCATTTGTTGTTGTTTTGGCTCGGCGCATCAACTTTGCTTTGTCCAAACAGCTCTGAACAGCTCTGTCACTGTATGTTACAATTAAACTTACCATGTTGTTTTTGAAGGACATCCTCACAAAAACCCGGTGATGAATTCATTGCCAACTTTCGACAAAATTTCCCAGAGGTCGCGACTGCAACGACTCTTGCAAGTGGTTCAAACAATAATACTCACTTAGTTGCGCCTGCTGGTGGGCCAAGCAAGTACGTATCCCCAAAGTCTCTTCGCATTTGTATCCCCTGCGCAAAATGCCTGGGCTTCAGAATCTTCTATAGAGGAAGTGGAAATGAAAAATGAGAGTTTCATTGTTTTGAACATTTCATTCTAAAAACATAGGCTAACGCATTTATCAATTCAGGCATCACAGTGTAGGAGGTGAAGAGATGAAAGATTTAGACCCGACACCCAGAGCGCAACACGAGAAATGGTTTACGCCTTCCTTATTAGACCCGAACTCATTCTCATTCCATGCCTTTGCCAATCAGACACCGGGGTATTATACACCTACGCCCGGGGGATATCATAATCAAGCTGGGGATCTCCACACGCCTGGTATGGGTATGAACTTGGGACTTGGAACGCCTTTTTCACTTCCCACTTCTGCAGATGGCCTCCACACTCATCCTGCGATGGACATGTCTCATTTTGGTCAACATGTTCCTCCCCATTTTCAAAATTTTAACCCATTCTCACATTCCCATCATCAACAACCAGCCCAGCAATTACAGCCAACCTCATTTGCGCCATCCTCATTTGTACATCAGGACACAGGATACGAAACGATGGAGCATGACGGATCTCCTATGGACGATGACGAAGGACCGCTGGGTTCAATGGAACGCGCGATGCATCAATCTCCATTGACTAATTTTCAGCCGCAATCGTACGACATGGCTATGTCTAACTCAGTTCCTTCATCTGCTGAGAAATTTCGTTTCTACGTCACCTTGAATGCTCCAACGGCCATGATAAAACAAGCTGATGAGATTCCAGTCACCTATCTCAACAAGGGACAGGCCTATGCAGTCTCAGTCATAGATACTGGATTAACTCAACCACTTCAGCCAGGAACTCGCTACCGAACATTTGTCCGCATATCATTCGAAGATGAACAGCAAAGACAACGACCTGCTTCGTGTTGGCAATTATGGAAAGAAGGAAGGGGTACCAATGAGGCTCATCAGCGTGGCGGAAAGCTTCAGGCGGTCGAATACGTTGAAGCCGCCCAATCTGCTGAAAGTGAAGATAAGAGAACCCGCGTGGAGCTTGACACAGCTTCTTTCGATGGGTTTTCCGTGATTTGGACCCCAGGACCCAATGGTTCACCCGAATGCAATATTGCTGTCCGATTCAACTTCCTTTCCACAGATTTCAGTCATTCAAAGGGTGTGAAGGGTATACCAGTTCGATTTTGCGCAAAAACCGAAACACTATCTTCTGGTTCTCCACACGTTAACGAGATCTCGGAGGTCGCTTTCTGTAAAGTGAAGCTGTTCAGAGACCATGGAGCTGAGCGAAAATTGTCCAACGACGTTGCGCACGTTAGGAAGACTATGGACAAGCTAAAGCAACAAATTAGTCAAGCAGAGACTGGTATGAAGGATTTTGGGAAGCGAAAGAGAGGTTCGGCTACCAAGGCGCAATTGAGTGAACAACGGCCTGGTAAGGTCCAAAAGCATAAACGCACCTGGTCTATGTCTTCTGCATCTTCCGCAGGTGGACGAGTCCCGATGGAGGAGGATCTTAATTTCAAACTTCAAGCGTTGGAGGCTATGTTTGGGAGCCCCCGACAAGTCAGCGTACTTTATTTGCGTGGAACGGAACAAGACGACCCTGATCTTCATCCAGTTGCTCTAGCTGGCGAACCGCTCGACTTGACTAAAGTGGATTCCCATAACACTGCCATTTGGGCGGCGAGACGCAGCGCTCATAGCTCAACTACTGGTACCTCTTCCATCATGTCTCCCTCGCCTAGTTCAATTTCACTTCGCTCTCAAGCTGCTGAACCTGCACCGTCAGCTTCCTGGACCGATTTCCGCAACCTACCATCGGGAGACTTCCAAAATCAAAACCCACAACATTTAGCGAGCCCACCAGATCAGCTAACCAAGGTTCCTAAGTCGGATGATTCTGGAACTCTGAGTGGCTGGATTGAGGCTTTGGGAGTTGATTCATCTTACAATCCGCCTATCATTGAACGACCTGTCAAGCCTGTCGCTTGCTTTTATGTCCTCCATCGCGATCCGGCTCAACCAGATAAACATGAGTATCATCGAGCTATTTACTTGATGCAGCGAACGCTCAAAGATTTCACCGATGCCATCGCCTTGAAATGGAACATTCAACCTACCAAAATCATGCGCGCTATTCGTGTACTTGACAGCGGCTTACAGGTCGAGATGGACGATGATGTTATACGTGAGCTTTCTGAAGGACAAGATTTCATCCTAGAGGTTCATAATTCTCAAGTACCGGTTAAACGTGAATGGGAAATGGATGTCGCTGTAGACAGTGACAGCGCTGGCGCGACACAAAACGTTGCCCAGAGCGAAGGATTCGAATTGAGGCTAATTTTCTAATCAACCTACTTAATTTTCCTTTATCACTTGTTTTATTATACCCATAGACCAGGACGGAGATGGTCGTGTAATTGTTATGGATCCGTAAAGGTCTAGGATTTGGGTTTGGACTGGGCTTGAAGGGCGTCAATGTCGTTTTTTGAGATACCCATTTCTTCTATGGAATGTCTCTCTGCACCACTTTCAAGACGTCCGTAATGAGGGAAAAAGCACATGCATCATTGCAAGATGTTAAGACAAATTGGGAAGCGGATTGGGAGGGGGGCAGAGGCAGGAAACATTTTCGTAATTGCTTGCATTTGTTCCTGTTGGGGGGGGTTTTTTTTCACTTCGCGGCTTTACGGGCCAAATGAACAACAATATTTGATGCAGCTACATTTGTACATGGATTTTACGACGCGAATGAATCATTCCTTTTCACAAATTCTAGGGGGGTTTTTTTTCAAAATGGTACACAGATGGGCCTCGATGGCAAGGGTGGTAAGGGTGGTAAGGGTGATAAGGGTGGCATTTGGCGTACTCTAATTAGGATCATAGCAATTCTCGACAGTTGCAACCACGACAGCAATAATACGATACGAATACCAAAATTTTAATAAGTTGCTTCTTGGTGATTAATGGTTAGTGATCAGCAATGCGGAATTCTGTATCGCGATGAATAAGTGTAGGTTACATAACGTGCAATCTGCCAAATGAACTGGCTAGGGGAACAAGTAGGAAGATTCTCGATGATGATGTTACGTCATATCTGTCACGTCAGGTAAGCTAGGGTAAAGGTAAAGGGTAAACTGAGCTAAAATCACTGCACGGATCACTTATAGGTAGGTTAATGTTCATTTCTAGGTAGTATTTTAGGGGATAAGTCTGAGTTTAGGTAGGTACTTATTATGTATGTATGTATGTATGCTATTAACTTTATTATTGAGTTTTTTTTTTTTTT
>NGKJ01000158.1:27821-44310 GCA_002162495.1 Myriosclerotinia curreyana | reverse complement strand
GATGGAGGAAATTAAGAAAATAAAGAAAATAAAGAAAATAAAGAGGGGAAAGGGGGGATAGGGGGGATAGGGGGGAAAGAAAAGAAAAGAGGGATGGAGATAGGATGGAGATAGGATGGAGATAGGATGGAGATGAGATGGAGATGAGATGGAGATGAGATGGAGATGGAGATGGTATGGAGAGGGCTTGTATTGATCTACTTGAGTTTGATATGATAAGATATGATTTTTTGAATTTTTGAATTTCTACAAAAAAAGAGATAAGAAAAAAGGGATTCAAGGAGAAATGTTGGGTTATGAATGACGGCGTATGTATAGAGTAGTACCAGTCTTTGATAGAAAAAAAAAGACGTCTGTGGACCCTGGATGAAGATGACATGATGACATGATGATTATGGCTAGTGTTAGTGCTAGTGTTAGTTTTAGTATGGTGTGCATGCAGAGGAAGTTATTATGTACAAATGACATATTGGGTTCTGGCATGGGACGTTTTGGTATGGATGGTGTGGGTTGTGATTTGTGCTTGTAGATTGTAGCTTATGGTTGTAGCTAATGGTTATAGCTAATGGTTCACCCCCCACCCCCCCTAAGATAACCTAAAGGTCAAACAGTAGGTTTTACCCATCTCTATCACCTAATATAGTACCTAGTTAGTTGAACCTATAGAATCTACTAGAGACTAGAGTATGTCTGTCATCTCTTGGCCGATGCGTCGTCGCTGGCGGTAATCAAATGAAGATATATCATATACATCATTCATTGGGAAAGCGGTAAGAGTAGTAGATGAAACCCACTGTTTAAGCTTTCCTTAGAAGGGGGGGGGGGGTATTTTGTTGATGGTAAGTGTAGCTATAGCTTATAGATTGACAAGTTTGGCTATAGGTAGCTTATAGACAGGTTAGTGTAGCTATAGCTTACAGCTAGGTAGTTTAGTGGCTTTATCTGTGGTTTGTGGTTTGTGCTTGGATGAATAGAACTTAGAGTTTGCTTGTGGTCTAGAGTTTGGGGCCAGGGCTAGGCGCTAGGCGCTAGGGGGTTAGATGAAGAGATGGTTAGATGATTAGATGGTTAGATAAGATCTTAAATAGTAATCAAATCTAGCCTCTAGTGGTCCCCCTCTTCACAAAGTCTATATAAAAGGCTAAGAGGCTAAGAGGCTAAAAGGCTAAGAGGCTAAAAGGCTAAGAGGCTAAGAGTTGTAGTTTCGGGACTTGAGGGGCTAGGGGATTGGTAGGTCGGTCGATGGATGGGTTTAACATTTATATAAGTCTAGAGTTATGATACTAAATTTTAGAGCTGCACATTCTGCAGCTTTACTTGTAGCACTAGGAAATGTTTAGATGACAATGATGGTAATGTAAATTATACTGCTACTACTTAAGTAACTCCACTTTGCACTCCTTATATGCCCCTTATGCCCCAAGTGATTGTATACGGTTGTATAGAAGCTAAACTAAACGACTGTCATTTATATAGTACTAAACACTAATACCAACACTAATTATGTAATCCATCCAATTAGTCGAGTAAATCACTTATTAATCAACACTCATTAATTAAAGTTTGAGGGCTTCGAGTACCGGTAGTGTCTGCGGCAACGGAAGACTTGCGTAATAGACTCCCGGCACCGATAAAGGAGAAGAGCTCTAACGATCTTTACAAACGATGAGCTTCACACCAGCCACTTTAGCCACTTCTAACTTTAGAAGGAATCGTGTCTTGCTTGTACACTGAGCGGCCTATACCAAGACACTGGACTGAGATTTCGGTAAACTCTACTATTTACGCGATAAGTGATAGTGCGTGGATACAAATTAAACGAAGAGTAGAGATATTATATCATCATATGGAAAAGATGAGAGAAAGAAAATATTGCAGAGATTCACGCCGCGCATGCCTCAATCATGTGGATCGATAATAAGATAATGTGATATGCAAGTCCTCCAGCAGAAAATCCGTATACCCTAGCAGCCTTATCAGGCAAAACTCT
This sequence comes from Myriosclerotinia curreyana, assembly GCA_002162495.1. NCBI lineage: Eukaryota > Fungi > Ascomycota > Leotiomycetes > Helotiales > Sclerotiniaceae > Myriosclerotinia > Myriosclerotinia curreyana. The sequence continues at coordinate 42,320 of NGKJ01000158.1, read as the reverse complement.
TGAATTCGCCACCCGGCTCAAAATGGTAATAAGGCGAGTGTACCCGCTGCAAATAATAGCGGCAGCGGAAGGGTAAATAATAGCGAAGGTAAATGCGTTTGCAATACTCTTACACTACCCATTTTCCCTCATCCCTGAACAAGTGAAAATGATGATTTAAATGGAGACTGAGAAAATTGAGAACTAAATCATTGTTCATCGTTGCTCTATAATAATTCTAGATGTTAAAAGAACTTAAAACGACGACGATCATTTGGGTGGAGTTTCGAAACCATGTCTAGCTGAAAGTATGATGTACCCCTCACCACCGCTGTTTTTCCCTGCAGATTTGCATGTGACTCTGAGATCGCGATTCGTAGCGTGGGAAGGCTACGTGCATAAGGCGGGACTGCCTATCTGTTTGAGGAACTTTGAGCAGCTTGCCGTGGGCCTGTGGCTGGAAAACTTCCGCGAAAGAGATTTACATGTAAAATACATTTTTTGGTATTTTGATAACTTAAGAATAAATCAGCATTTACTAAATGACGATTTGTATGTATGTGTATTGAAAATAAAATCAAATGGTGGGTGTCGATCATAACCCCTATTGAACTCATCCGAGATTCCGAGACCCGTTCTACACCCAGCAGCGTGCCGATCACTTCCGAACTTTCATCCTCTAGCCACCACAACTTTCAAGCCACGATTCGTATTAGTTAATCTATGAGCCACAGCTAGCTGCAATGCTGCTTTATGGATGTTGCCTAAGGTCGCACATACAGACCCAGTGTGGCGAATCTGGGAACCCGCATCGCATCTGCAGCTCCCCTGGGCCCATACGTATATGATTGTGGCTCAGCTTTCCCGGTGGCGAAATACTTAAATTCCAGCCACTTTTCATCCTTGTTCTTTCTTGGCATCCGTATTATTCGCTTCCGCCGTAGGTTTGTAAATCAAAAGGTAGGTAATAATGAAGAAGGGAGAAGTTCACGTGAGTAAATACATCCCAGGAAAGTCCTTTTGGTTCTTCTCCTTTCTTCTTCTTTTCCCTCATTGTCATAAATGGAATGAGATAAATCTACTATGATCGATCGCGCTGTAGCGGCTGCCGTCCTAATCACTAGATGGAGAGGATTCAACTTCAGTACAAATAAATTCATCTCACATCCAATTTCCATGGAGAAAACCCACGACCACAAGGCAAAAACATATTTAATAATCCTTATCATAAAATGAATAATAGACAATCCTTCATTCCAACAATGCCCGCTAATCTTCATGAACTATCCACAAAAACTCCAAAAAATGCCGCTCCAAAAAGGCCGTCCATGCAAGGACATTTCCTATTTTCAAAATGCAAATTGTCCCAAAACTTCAAACCAATAACGCAATACCCTCATACGCCCGTTCTACTGTTTTGCTTCCCAATCCCGGAATTGCTCTGAGCTGCTGTAAAGTCTTAATCTGACCACCGTCATCTTCATTCTGTAGCTCTAGAAATTCAACCACGTCTCTAGCCTTCTTGGGACCAACTCCGCAAAGGCCTCGGATCATAGCAACGTCTCTGGAGTTGACAATATCCAACAAATGTCTTGTTCGAGGTGTGGGGGGATCCAACGGACCAATAGACGCCTCATCATTGAATACACGTAATTTGGTTGTCGGCTTGGATTTCGACTTTTTTGACTTGGTGGCTCTATATGAAAAGCTATCGTCATCTTCGTAGTGCTCCTCCTGGTGTACGAAAGACGCATCATACTCGGCATCTAGTTCTGACAACTTTCGTGATACGGGTCGTACTTCCTCTTCGTCTTGTTGGAATGAACTGGCGGGTGTTGGCAGCTGTAAGAATGGAGCAGTAGGCTTTCGTATTTCTGTTTCTACTGGCGCTGGATGCTTGGTCGCTACACCAGCATTCTTTGCTTGAATTTTGGCCTTGAGATGCTCAATCTTCTTCAGCAATTTCTCCTGACCTGGGAAGAAAGGAAGTGCCATTCTGAATGGAAATCAGTTAAATTCAATGTGGATGAACTGAAAGGTTGGGTAAAACTTACTCGTACATCTTCAGAGCGCTGCTTTCTTCACCGCGCTCTTTGTGCTGTCTGGCCATGAGCAGAAATCTGAGACCTTCAGACCTCGTGGCATCTTCCGCCGAGTTCTCATCAACCTTCTTTTCCAATGCTTCCAGTCTTTTCTGAACCGCCTCACTAATCTCAATGGGTGCCGAATTTGATGTTTGTTCCAAGGCACGGTTGGCGAGGATTTCCGATACCTTGCGCTCAACCATTTCCTCAATCTTCGCTGCTGAGATATCAGCCGTGGATGATTTGTACCCGGAAGGTGCAGGTCTAGCCAGTTTGGTAACCCGTGAACCAATAACCCCATCAGATGGTCTTTTCTTATTCGAATTCGACCTTCGGGGTGCTTGAGTGTTAGTCGATGGCCGAGCTGCATTGCCCTTGCTTTTATCTGTGTATACAGAAAAGGCCTTTGCAGGTTTATCTGCCTTCTGTGCTGGGTTGGCTACAGTATTGTGTGAATTAGTAATAGGTCGTAGTGGTTGGCGCTGCATACTGGTTCCTGCTACTTTTCGGGGTGGTTGAGTGAAAACCACTTCATTCTCAATCTCTCTGACCTCTATTCTCTTTGCCCTCGAACTTACGTTCAAGGAAGACAAAGTATCTAGATGGTAAGAACGCAAGGGCGCAAGATTCAAGATCATTATTGTGATACCATTGTTTTGGCCTAAACTGAGAATTCGGGTCATCTTGGATTCTCGATAGGGAATTCTCTTGTCGCCTCTACCAATAGCATCAATGCATTGACTGAGCACAAACAAACTTTTGTTAATGCTTGCAGATTCAATCATTCTCTCCTTGCCATTGTCCGTTCTCCTGTTGTCCTCTGAACCCGCTAAATCAATTGCAGATGCGGTACTGATCAAATTCGAATCACCAGTCGTCTGTGTTACTTTGACCATCAAAATGGCATGGCTTCGACTACTTTGCGCATTGAGTTTAGTACCTGCTGTGCTCCGGTTGTTGTTGGCTTCTATATATAACTTTTCAAAATCCTTCAGATCATTGCAAGACCTTTCCGATAGCCCAACAACTATTGTTTTCCCATCCTTTTCTCGAAGAGGCAGGCCAGCAAGGGATCGTTTGTCTGGAGATTCGAATAGATCGAAGACTTTGTCGTTATATATTTCGTAGTAAGACAACGTAACAGTGACAGAGGTTTCTTCGCCCGAATCCTTAGCCACCTTGCGACCACGTCGATAAATCCCACTCAATAATCTAGGAATAATTCCACGGTCTGCCAACTTCGTTCCACCACGCATTGTGTGTGTTTTCCCTGTTCCAGTAACTCCATATGCAAACAGGGTAACATCAAGTCCTTGGAACAACGATTTCAGCGTAGGCGCAACCTCGTTTGTAAACAATTCTTCTTGTGATGCTCCCATATCGTAAACGCCATTGAATGTAAAGCTAAATTCTTCCGACTCGTTTTTGGGATTCGGTATCCGGACTACATTGAAAGTTTTGCTATCTTGACTACTCTCGGCGCGGACGATGGTATCTTTATCCAATTCCTTTGGAAGGAGAGGACGTATCCTTGCAACGACTTATTTGAAGGTTAGCTTGGGGTAAAACCAAGTTGTTTTGTGCGGAAATACTGACCTCTTACAGACATTATCACAATCCAAAGATATCCAAGCAAATAACAGACGAACAGAGGTAGAGGTAGAGATAGAATTAGTGATTATGAAAACAGAATTGAGAACGCAAAGAACTGTATTAACAGAATCAAACCCTTCGCCCGCTCCCTCAAGGAGATTTTTATACCAGTTCAAGTCTTGGGTTGGTTGATTTATTGTGAAATCAAAATCATGCAAAGTTTTGGTTTATTGATGTTGGAGCTCGTCTGCAAAACGCAAACAACATGTTACCCCAGCAACGCGCCAAAACTACACCGCATCCACTCAGTCAAGAACAACGTAAGTGTACTACCTACAACGGCCCAACTCGAAATCAACATAATTATTTGCTCCTCTAAAATTTACTAGGTAGGCGAGTGGATAAAGTTCATTATAAAGCTATCAATACATCTATCTATGTAACATCACAATTGCAAATTCCATGTGAATGCCCCCCTCGGTTAACCCATCCTTCGAATTAGGATAGGAAAAATAGCATGCGGGATGACGGGTATCATAGACGAAAGAGAACTGCTCGGAGTTTTGCCTTCGATGACCTCCATTTGGCAAGTATCATTATTGTGCATTGCAAGAGCTGCCTCTACATTACTCTGATTACCTCCGATAGGGTATTTAATGGTATGTGCTACTGACTCGATACTCAAACTCCGATATTGAGAATAGGCGCTACGGCTACAAGCAGGCAGCCATTTAACATAGAATATGTTCTTGAGCGAAAAGAATCGAAGAAATATGGAGTTGAGTTGAAACTGATGACACGTTGACACACGCAGAATAGGAATATCTGGTCTATCTTCGAGTCGATGTTAAGTTAGTCCATACGTTTCAGAGTACATACAACACGAACAACCATAGTATCATAAGTTCTGTCCCATTGCTACAAGATAAATAATTTCACACAGAAGCCTCAGCCGCTTTAATCAACTTCTCGGCTGACCGCTCTGGCTGGCTTATAAATGGACTGTGGCCAGCATCTGTTCATTCGATTGTATCGAAACCTGATGATTTTTTCCGTCATAATTTCTTCATTCTTTGAGAATGGGGTTGAACAATTTTTTGACCAGGGGAGACAGAAGGCGGCAATGTAAAATAGACGGCGGAGGGAGGAGATGAGAGGGTGCTGCCGGAGGGGAGGGTGGTGAGGTAGGGAGCTAAAGCTTCGGATTGGATGGCTCCACCATAGGAGGGGTAGAGGAGGATTATCGTGTGAATGTGGAGAGGAGGGTATCAAATTTGTTTCTAGGTGGACAATCTTAAAGACGATGTTAGGTATCGAGAAAGATATGTGAAGGAACAAAAAAAGCAGATAGTTACCGGGTTAATTCGACATCTGGCTGAAAATCTTTCAAATGAAGAGATGCACCAAAGGACTTTAGAGAGATGCCGTGCACTTCATAACCCCTCGCTTCGAGGATATCTGTTGTAGGGTTGAAATTTGTGGGAAAAGATATCAGACGAGAACGAGAAACATTTTCAGATAGGAACGTAGGCTCCAATAAAAAGTCATCGAGCTTGACAACAGATATAACTGCCATGCTCCTGCATACTAACACACATGTTATTGAGATTAGGTTGGTAAGAGAACATACAGATTCTGGACCATGCCACGCTCCAGGTACAAGAACGAACTCTGGCTTTTTAGATATGCTTCCCATCTTGACATGCAGTAACAAATATAATGGAAGGAGATATTATAAATGTGAGAGAGTGAAACGAGGAGCAAAAATGACTGTCAAACCTACATGCCATCGCGCCATATGTATCATAATCAAAAGGACCCTGACATTCACGCTTATCTCCCCGGCCCCTCAGTCCATACCCAACACAACGAGGCCGTTGACTTGGCCTATTGATCATACCCTGATTGATGTTATAAATCATATAATCATGTGGGGAAATGTACGTGGGGTGCTTTAGCTCGACAATAGTCTGAAACGGCTAGACTTTAGTAGCTTACCTTAAATCCGAGATCTCTTTCGAAGTTATGAGCACAAGACATTTCAAAATTCGCAACAACAACAACAGCATAAGTAGAAGGCGGTGTGCATGTTGTATTGGAGGGATTTCGTTGTGTGATGATAATTTTCAGATGAGTAGAAAACGAAAAGCATGATCTCATTAATAATCGTGATACATCCGATAATCCCACATCCTTTATCCAGCCCCCGAAAAGCAACAAGAAAACACAGCAATGATATCCCATATCATGCTCGACCTGTAATATAATCCTTATTCTCTATCGTCACACTCTTCGTCATATGGTTGACCTTGTAAACTCCAACCAATCTACTCGCAAGTTCGAACATGTTGTTCCGTAGAGAGATAACAATGAACTGTGCGTTTTTGGTTCGTTCTTTGATATAAGATGCTACAATAGAAACCTGGGTATGTCAGCGAGGTACATCCGACGCGGCAGAGGTATTGACTTACATTTCTAAAATCCAGAGCAGCGTCAATCTCGTCCATTACATACAAGGGCGTTGGCTTGTAGTGATGCAGAGCAAATACCAGTGCCAAACTGCTTAGTGTCTTTTCACCACCACTCAAGTTTGAAATATTCTTCCAAGACTTTTTTGGTGGCATCACACTAAATAGAATTCCTTCAGAGAATGGATCTAGCGAGTCCACCAGCTCCAATTCGGCATTTCCTCCCATTGTAATCATTTGGTACATCTCTTTGAGCCGAAGAGAAATCGTACTAAACCCTTCCATGAAGCCTTCAAGACGCAGGCGCCTTAAATCATCGCAGCGTTTCTTGGCCGTGTCTCGCTGAGCTACGGCACTCTGTAAGTCTTGATTCCTTGCAGCATGTTCTTCGACTCTTCGACGATATTCTGCAAGAACACCTAATTCAACATTTACATTCTGAGTTTTCTCCTCTAGAATTGCAATCTCGCCTTTCAATGCCTCCTTGCTCATATCGGCGAGTTCGTCTCTGGTGAAGGCAGGGAGTTCTTCCTGTTCAACTTCTTCGCCAAGGTCACCGACGTTCTGCAAAGCAAGTTTGCCCAACTTTTCTTCCCAGTATCTAAGTCGCTTTTGGTTTTCAGTCAATACTTTATGATACTCTTCAAGCTTGTTCCGCATCTCAATCTCGATTGCACGAATCTCATTGAGCTCGGCAGTTTTCTCATCAAGATCAGCCTTGAGAGCATTGAGCTCCTTCTTTTTTTCTTTCAGGGTCTCTTGAGCTTCGTCGACTCTGGCTTGCGATCCTTCAGCATTTAATCCTTGATTTTGAATCTCCTCCTCTAGTGCTTCTAGATCCGCAATGGAAGCTTGTATCTCCTTGGTGGCCTTAGCATGATCCTTCTCGTGCTTAACGAGTTGTTTCTCAGCTTTGGTTTTGGTCACTTCCGCTGTTGACATGGCCTGACTGAGGGCATCAACCTCTTCCTTCAAAGATTCCACCATGGCACGCTGAGCTCGAAGCTTCTCACCACCAACCTGCATGATCCTGTCTTGAAGAGCCTTGATTTCTTCCTCAACGCTGGCTGTTTCAGCATGGAGTTTCTCGATTTCTTTTTGAAGCTTTGCAATGTCCTTATTAAGTGCAGAGACTCGACTGTCGTCTGTTTGTGATGGCTGGTGCTCCTTGCTCAATTCCTTGATACGTCTTTGTGCGTCTGCCAAGTTTCGTTCGGAACTCTCCACCTCTAGACCAAGCTTTTGCATTTTCGTGTCTAGTTGTGGAATTTGATGAGTTATATCCTTAAGTCTCGTTTCTAGGTCCCTTTGGCGATCCTGGAACTTCTGGAAAGTTTGTTCGAGCTCATCTCTGTTTACTTCCAACTTCGAAACTTGCTCTTTTGAGACTTCGGCCACAAGCTTCGAAGACATCAACCCCTTCTTTACGGTATTGCCACCACCAGACATTGTACCTGACTTGTCAATCAATTGACCATCCAAAGTCACCACACGCCATCGTTTCGCGCCATAAGCGATGCGATTAGCTTGGGCTAAATCTCTTGCCACAAGTGTATTTTGTAGTGAGTGATAAAATGCCGGTTTGAACTTGTCATCTTTGGGTTTGATAAGATCGAAGAGACGAGGGACATCCTCCGGCGTTTGAATCGGCGAAAGGTCACGATTTCCTAATTTATCCAAGCACATGAAGTTACCTCGACCAAGGTTGGTCTTTCGAAGATATTCAATGCACTGTTGACCAGCCTCAACTGTATCGGTGACAAAATTATCCAGAGCTCCACAGGCGGTAGAAATCGCAATATCAAATTGCTGGTCTATCGTGCCCAGATTTCCAAGCCGGCCATGGAAACCATCAATCCGACCCGACTCTTTAAGTCTCATCAACCCTGTCAAAACATTCCCTTGAGTTTGAGTATTCGAGAGGCTAGCACGGGCTTCATCGGCTTTTTGACGAGCCCCTGATAGTTTAGAGCGAAATTCCGGCTCTTTTTGGGATAGTTGCGTTAGCTCGGCTTGTAATCGAGCACCATCCTTTTCCAGCTTCGCTCTTTGCTTTTTGCATTGCTCAAGTTCTTCGAGCTTGGCCTCCCGGCTTTCTTCTATCGTCTGAACTTTTGATTGAATCTCTCGCAGTGCTACAGCACCTGCATTGGCCTTCTCATGTAAAATCGCGAGCTCACTCTCCGCTACGGCAATAGCAGATTGCTTTTGATTGATTTTCTCATTCCAGGGCTCTAATGACTTTTGTTTAGCCGCAATTTGGTCGGAAAATTCTTGGGTTTTCCCCTTGAGACTGTCCCTGATATTAGCGAGCTCTGACTCTTCTTCGGCCATCCTCTGTTCAGTTGCAGCTATCTCGGCGGTAGATTCTTGGATTTCTTGTGAACACTTCTCGATTGTAGCCTGAGCTTCGGAAATAGCGGAACCAGATGTGTTGATTGTCTTTTCTAATTTCTTCTGTTTGCCGGTCAAGAATTTCCTCTTCTCTTCAAGCTTTACTCGTTCTTGATCGAGGTTTGCCATCTCCTTCAAGATTGCTTGCGTGTCCTTTTCGACCGACTCATACTCTTTCTGGCCTTTTTTGTACTCCTTTTCGAGCTGCTTGATTCCTGCTTCGTTGCCTTGATGTTTTTCCATCTCTGCGTCCAGCTGTGCCTGCATCTGACCAATAGCCTCCTCTGTAACGGCCAAATTATCACTGCACTCATTAATATAGACTTGATACAACGCCGATTGCTTCATAGTCAATTCGTTTTCGTCTCTGATATAAGCAAGCGCTTTATTTTTCTTATCTTCGAGGGCATTTTTCTCTTTCTCGACATGTTGAACCCGTCCACTCTTCTCGACACACACTTCATTCAACGTTTCCACTTCGGTAGCGGATTCTTCGATAGGGGTTTTGTATTTGGATGTACCAATAATATCCTCCAGATATTCCAAAAGACCATCATCGTGCTCATTCGCAGCCTTCGGCTTCATTTGCGCGATCGATTCGACTTCACCTTGAAGGATCAAGAATCTTTTATGATCTAAATCGACGCCTCTGTCACGAAGTAGTGTCGTGACAATGGTGAAATTTGACTCTTTCCCATTGATATAATATTTACTGGCATTGTTTTTGAACGCTCTTCGTGATATTACCAGATCAGAATTAGGAATAACTTGATGTGTACCATCGGGCTGGTCCATCACTTCTTGGAAATGCACAGCAACCTCACAATGGTCCAAATCCGGGAAAGCAGCAGAATTGTGAATTAATGCGGAAATCTTGCCCTGTCGCATTTTGCTAGCTCTGAAGCCGAACACAAAAAGAAGAGAATCGATAACATTGGATTTGCCGGAGCCGTTAGGTCCAACGACAGAAGAAAAAGAAGAATGGAATGGGCCGACTTCCTGACGACCAGCGTAACTCTTGAAATTTGTAAGAATCAAATAAGTGATGACTATTCGAGCTTTTGGACCAGTATCTTCAACCACTGGAGTTGCCATGGTTCTCGACTTTAGGACGATATCCATGGGCTTTTCCATGATTGTGTCCATTGCTCGTATGGGTTTAACGGCCGATGCTTGGTTGTCCGAACTCCCAGGCCTCTCCGTGATATCAGCCAGAATTGTGTTATTGTGCATTTCGGATGGTTCAGGAGACTGTGATATATTTGGTGTTGGTAGAGATGGGGCCGATTCAGGCGCAATTGAGCTGCGTGCACTTCTGGTGGGCAGCACACTCTTCCTCTTCCGCGGGACAGCCTTTTTTGTAGGCGACTCTGGTGCTGGAATTGCCGTTTGGTCGGGATCGAACATTTCCGAAGGCTCAATGTTCTCAGCTTCCATACTGTTTTTCGCTCGACCGCCTGCGCGAGGTGTAGCTGCAACTGAATTTGTTGTCTTCCGCCTTGACTGGGGGGCTTTTCGTGCACTACGCTTTGGTGCGGGGGTAAATTCCTCTTCATCATCTTCCTCGACCTTTACTTCCATGTTTTCATCTTCGTCTGATGATTCTACTACCACTCTTTTGCGAGAAGCCACCCTTCTCGAGGAGCGGACTGGTGAGTCTGACATAATGGGGACCAGTGTATCTATTGTTTTTTTCGTTGGCGGGGAAAATTTGGTTATTGCTGTGAAAATAAGGTATCTAGATCTTGAAATTAGTATTTCATAATGAACAAGAAGTCGCAGGATCTGTAGAAATACCTCTTAGTGACGTGTCATATATTCACATCGTTCGTTTGGGCGTAAAATATGTTATTGAAGTTCGTTGTTTTTCTTGTTTGCATATTGCTGAGGGCCATTGTTTACTTCAAAACAGTAAAATGGCGCTAAGATAAGCTTCTTATCTACTATCAACATTGTCGCATCGCGATTTCATATCATATCCTCCTCCTCTCCTTAATTGCATACATTGAAAAGTTACAACACATCATATCAGTACGAAATGTTTACCTTCCAGAATTTCGATGAAGTCTTTGACTTTGATCCAGAATGCTCGTACGATGAATATGCTGTGGGGGAAATTGAGAGCAATCGTAAGAAGCTTGAAGGCTTGTTCGTGGATACACTATTGAAGAATTTTGACATTCGTCGACGTGAGCTTCTACGGACCATTGAGATGATACCTATATCTCTTACTAACTGATCCGCAAGCCGTTAAATATTATCCGCCGAAATCAAACAATGAACTTAGAAATCTACACAAAGTCATCATCGACTCAGCCGGTGAGGATCATCACAAATTATCAGCACTGTACTACATACTGCTTGACTTCGACGCTCTAACCGGACGTAGAGAATACTCTACTACATTTGAAAGGAAGTCGTTCTTACCCAAGAGTTACCAGATCTATATCAAGGGTCTCTGGCATTTGGATCGTCTTGACTTTGAGGTTCGTGATCCTTTGTCTTCAAGGTTCGTAGATAAATGATAGTATGAAACTGATTATTCGTAGTCGGCACTTCAATACCTGACCCATCCATCTTTGATACCGAGCTTCGCGGACGAAATATTAGAAGCTCTGGTATTACATTCCTCAGAAGATCTTGTTATTCCGTTGGCATACTACCATACCATACAACCAGCTTTGACTTCATCCCGAGCGACGGAGAGTCTGTTTTCTGCTATCGCAAGAACAAGTGTTACAGAAGCCTTCTACTTCTCACGAGGACAATCGCAATACATGCAAAGACACATGTTCGAATTACTAATTGCAGCTGTTCTCAAAAGTTCTCCACAAGAAACTATCGCTGATCGCAGCGTCGAGCTGGTAAATTTGCCATTCTCACAAGAAGAAGAAGCTTGGTTCGAGGATTACTTACTTCGCGGGGAAGGAAGAGCAATAAGAAAGGGTCGAGATACAATCATGATGCGACGAATTGGCACCGGAAAATTCTCAGAGACTCTATCACTTAAAGGCGTTGGTGGAAGGTCAATTGGAGGACTGGATTGGGAGCGTTTGTCTATGGCTGTGAAGGAAGGACTTGGGCCAAGAATTGATGTATAAAAAAGAAGATGGGAACCTGTACATCTACTTATATTGCAAAGATACCAACATAGCGTTATGGAGTTATTTGGGGAGTCATGATAAGTCATGATTTGAAACTTGAATGACAATGTAATTATTTCATTTTGCTGTAAACTTTCACTTCACGTACCGTCTTTTAAGTTGCCGACCTGGACGCGACTGACTACGCGACATCTTCAAAAATTCCTGCGCATCAACCAAACACTGCTGTATGCACACTTTTTGAATACGGTATGAAGTTTTTGAATCCGCGTGATCTCAAATGAATACTTCATAAGTGAAGCCTTTAAGGCTCTAGCAATTTAAGGACTCGCTCCCATTATCTTGTTCCCAGACGTATAAACCATGGTTGTGTGTAGATTTTGGCAGCAAGGGCATTGCAAATTCGGAGGTACCATTCTCGCCCGAATTGAAATATGGAAATCTGCTAACGCTTGGAAGTTGATTGCAGATTCGAACACCCCGATCAGAATTCCAATTCTAATAGAAATGGCTTCAACAATCGCTTCGCTCCCCTTCAAAATCAACCATCCAACCAGTCCAGTTCAAACTCAAGAAACTACAATACACAGCGAGGAGGTAAGTTTGTACATCATACATGATTATGTACTGTGGCTCACTATTCTCTAAAGGAAATGAAAAACATGTACCTTTTAGCCTCGATAAAGCAACTATAAAGCAAGACCTCACGGCCGACAAACCGCAATGGATTCTGTCCGCGTACGGACCTGGGCGTCATGCGCCAGAGCAATTATTCGGTGGGCCAACGAGGGAGCAAAGTTTTGAGGAAATGCGCCTTCTTCATTACATCGCGGCAGCTTCTGGTAATGCTCAACCAGCCGTATGTTTAGAAATCCTAGGTTTATGGACAATTGGAAGCTGATGGGTTTTAGATACAAGATGCAGAGAGACTATGGCAAGAAGCGGATCAACAAATACAGAATGCGCTGTATGATTTGGATGGCGCCATCAACTATATTATCGCCGCCGACAGTAAGCATCCGAATAGGAATGATTTTTGTCAGCAAGGCGCCTCCACAGATCACACGCCTTGGGTTCAGCGAAACGGCCTTTCTTCAGGAAGTAATGCTTTCGGTGCACCCAGTCAAACAATTACATCAACATTTGGGCAGCCGCCCACTCAAAACGGTCCTGCATTTGGGCAACCTTCAAGTCAGAACTCCAGTGCGTTTGGTGGACCGTCTCAAGGCTTTGGCCAGCCATCAAGTCTGGGTCAACCCCCCAGTGCTTTTGGTACTGCTTTTGGACAGCCTTCACAACCAGAACAAAGAACAGGAGCCTTTGGAAACCCATCAACCCTGGGACAAACACCACATCCATTTGGTGCACCCTCAAATAGTGGCGCCAATACCGGACAACCAGGCTTTTCTAATTTCGGTGGTACAAGTAACCCATTTGGTCAACCTAACCCAAATACTTTGGGTGGGTTTGGTTCCAATCCTCTTTCTCCCGGAACCCAGCCATCGCAAGCCAATTCAATGGCACAAAACATAAACCCGTTAGCACCAGTCAACTCCTTTGGTCAACCTCCCCCCACAAATCCCTTTGGCTCTAATAGCCGAAACGCTCAACCATTCGGTGCTCCTTCTTCGGCGCCAGAAAATCCCTTCGGAGCTCCAAGCTCTCAGCCTATGAATGCCATGCAAAGTCAGTCTACAAACACTGGATCACAGGCACAGCCATTTAGCAATCAAGAAGCCTTTGGGAATCTAAATATGATCGCTGGAGCTCCCTCTGCGCAGGGTGGTTCCAATTCGAATACTTTCAGCCCAAATTTCCGGCCACCAAATGCTAATACCTTAGAGCACCCACCTGCTGAGAGCTATATCAGAATGAATCGGGATGGAAAAACTTTGGAGTCTTTCAATGGATTACCAGTCGTGTATAAGGATGGGGAGCCAGGGACCAACATAAATGGCAGGTGGTTTAAGGTGTGGTGTACTAAAGGATATCCAGGACCTAACCCAACCACGGAAATACCAAATGCAGTTTTTGATGAAAGAACAACTTCTGCGTATTTACAAGCCAGGCAAACAGGGGCTTTTCCAGGGGGTGTTATGCCTATGATACCACCCAAGAGGGAATGGTGCTTGTGGAACTTTTGATCCACAAACTTAGCTATAGGCGGTTATGCATTGGGACGGCGTTGTGGGCTTATTACCGTGTGGTATGAGAGGAAGAGTATATAATATCTTGCTTGGAAGGTGTATTGTAGGAAGTGGTGGAACATTGTTCAACGCTATGCCTTTCTAGCATCTAATTGAATGATATGGATGAAGCGAGATTGAAAGCATCTCTATTCATCTAGTTAAAAATTGCTACTTTCGACACTGCATGAAATGTGTTTGTATTGATCCAAAAGATACGATATCCCAGTATCTAACCCCCAACTTTCTCCTCTCCTCTCTGAATTCTATGTTTGCCCCCTCTGCCTGTTCTGAAAAATCCCCCTTCTCCATTCTGGTATATCTAGAAATCCTAATGCCTCTTGAAATTCTCGTCCATGTTTAATAATCCTCTTACCTCTTGAAACTGGGGCATGGATACTAGGATGGAAAGGAGATTGGCGGGCAGAGTCGTGGCACTAATGGCGGGAATCGAGTCCTAGGATTTGGATTGGTGGGGAGGGAGAGGATGGTGGGGATGGGGATGGGGATGGGGATGGATATAGAGTTATTGTGGAGGTGGGCGGGATCAGTGGGATCAGTAGGGCGAGAAGCGGGAGAGAGATTTAGGTAGAGTGTATCCTGGGATAGAGATACGGGAATAAGTATGTCGGCAATAGGGAGGAGTGTGTAGGTTGAGAGGGCTAGGGTGCGCGATTCGTGGGATCTGCAG
>NGKJ01000158.1:0-16298 GCA_002162495.1 Myriosclerotinia curreyana | reverse complement strand
GGGTCAAATGGATTTACTGGAGTATGGGTGGGATGGGAGGTGAGTGGGAGGCATTAAGTTAATGGGGTTGGCAGAAAATGATAATGATAACGATAGGAAATTTGCTATGTATAAGTTTATGGATATGTTTTCTGTATGAAAGCTATAAAGTTTGTAAAGCGATGGGATACGAACGAAGTTTGGTCAATATTGCAGAGTTAGTCAAAATACAAAATATAGTCTATATAATATAGACTACGCTATCCAAAGCCTCATCCAACCAATTCTCCAATAACCATATTCCTCACATCCATTCTCCCCCTTCAACCCTAAACACAATCCCCTCAACTTATACGCAGCCCACTCAGAATCTTCCAAGCCAAGATATACCTGCCCAGTGCCCACTAATCCTAACCCACGGCACCCCGAAATAATATTTCGTTCATGCGCATAGAAATGATATGATGTATATGTGATACGGTGATATCCACGAGAGGGGATCGGAGATCTATTAGTTTTGTAGCCGTTGGGGACTCTGGGAATCAGGAAATGGAAACCAACATGTTAAAACGGGATGCTAGTGAATTTTGTAAACGGGCTGATGCTCCTTTAGAGAATGTATACGAATGGAAAATATTGGATATATAGTTACGATGATCATCTAGCTCTGATGTTCGGATGAAAACCCATTAGGCCTTTTGCTATATGCAACAAAAGAGACTAACCAAGCAAGGTAGTTGATGCTGTGAATGAAAGAAAGTACAGTGAAGAGATCAAACAAGATGACATTAAGCCTTTGTGATATGCAACAAAAGATTTCCGGCAAATAAGGTTAAAGACATGAAAGGATACAATGAAAAAAATACCAAACAAAAATCAGATAAATGGGCGTTAGATCTTTCCCCAGCTGTACAATCATTTTGTTTGCCGAGGCGACTAGACGAATTAAGGGAATGAGAATGATTGATAGAAAGATATAATCATTCTTGTCCGGAATGAGGCTCACATTCGCCAGTCTTATGCCTGAGGTTTACTGTAGAACTAAGATTTCTCAAATAGGCTGGCGTTTCGAGAAGATGGTATGCACTGGCATTGATACGATTCCTGACGCCTTGTCCCCGTAATTATGCTACTTGTATAGGAATTGAAATTAATGGACGTAATTTTCCTTACAAAGGTGTTACTTTTCTGCAAATGGCAGAAGAATGAAATTTAAAATGTGCATTGTTCAGCGAAGAAGTAGGTAGGATGAGGACGTGATCATGGAAACATGACTTGATTATGTCAAGAGATTACGAATCTCGAGATTTTGACCAACGTAACAGCTAAGTTCCGAGAAGCCTGTCAACCAAGCTGTAAATCATACCAATCCAACCATTCTACCCAGTCTATGCCGTAAATTCTTGGGTTGGCAAACCTCCTCATCTATTTTCCCATACCCGATAGAAAAGTCTAAGTCCGGATACCAAACTTCCCCCGTAGAAGAGTTATTATCACCTCCGCAGATCTCTCTGACCTGTTTCACACTATCATCGATATTCTTGGTCATGATAGGGGTTAATTTCCCAATACCCCAGCCGCAAACATATACTTGAGCCGTGTTATGGGCGTATACCACTTTATTGACATGTTTGCCGCCAGCAAATTGTGACAGTGATTTTCCGTTTTGTGATTGAAAGAGGGATTGAATGCCCTTTATGGCGGAAGTTGCGTCTTCGGAATTAAGGAATCGACCGTAAGTGCATAGTGTTTGCCCGTGTTCGTGCAGTTTGTGCGGTTTGTGCTGAGTTTCGTTTTCGGCACTGGCAGTGTGAGCCACAACAATGCCGGTCGCAAGTGTCTTTATGATAGTGTGGAGCTTCATTTCGTAGCTGGTATCGCGTTCGATAGATTGTCAGGATTGGAGATATGTTGTTAAATGCACGACACGATCTTGAAAGCTATTTACCAAATAACCTTCTGACAATCCGTGGAAGCCTACCTTATATACAAGATATTCTTGATCCATGTAAAGACTGGAGTTTTCCCGTATTGACTGTCTATACTTCCATAAGATACAATTCCGCTTTTCGAAGTCTTTCTGTACATTCCGCATCTGCAAATCTTTTGTTCTGATGACAAGATGGAAAACAATCGAAACTTCGTTCATCCGGATCGATATGTCTTCGATAAGATGTCTTCATTCTAGACTCTACCATATCAAATGCGCAAGGCGGGTTTCTTCCCGTCTTGGAACGAATAATGACGAACCACGACAAGCTTCTTCCATGATTTTCGCAATCGGCTCGAACTCATCATCAAATGCCTGCTTGGAATAATTGTTGGTCAGTATCGAGCTCAGATACTAATAAGCATGGAGTTTTCATTAGAAGATGGAGTGGTTAAAGAAAGTTGGAAGTGATGTTGAGCGTAGCCCCTACAAAACCACAATAACAGGAATATCCTGCTTTAGGAGCTAAAACCTGTGACGAGAATGTGTTTTGAGATCTTGTTACACGAATTAAACCTAATACTTTTTAAGCTCTCTTTTTGGATCAATATTAAGCCAATAGTAGAATAGATATTAAAGTTTCCATAATTTTCAGGTAATCAAATTTTTTGTGTTTTTATTCTATCTACTCAAATCCTAGCCTAACCGTTTAGTTAAAACAATTATTCAATCCTATTGAATAACTATTCTTATACTTTTACTTTGCTTATTTTAATTTTAGTTTAATTGTTTAGTTTAAATAATTATATGATTTTATTAGATTAATCTAATTAATTATCTCTATTATTGTATTAATTATTTAAAGGGTATAGTTATTTAATATTATTAGCTAAGATCTATTAATCTTGATTAGATACAAGCAAGACATCAATAGTTACATAATCAATAAAACATATATATACCTTTAAAACTGTACATATAAAAGCATTCATTTAATTATATATATACCTTCAAAACTATATATATAAAAGCATTTTTTTAATCATATAATACAAAATAATACCCTCTCCCCTTTACTAATACAATATCTATAATATAAATTATTTTAATATGTTATTCTTTAGTATCTTATTGCAACAAAGTCTTTGTGTTAAAGATTATATTAATAGCCTTATTTAACAAAAATCTTTTGTAATTAAAATATATTCTATTATATATACTATTAATGCAGTAAATCATTATTTTATTAAACCTACCATTATCTTTTCTAAATCAACGAATATATCAAATATTTAATTTAAAGTAAAAATATAATTATATAATAAAAAAGTTTATATTATTTTTAATAAAATTGGATATAGTAATCAAAAAGTCGTAATGTAATAGATTAAAGAAGTTTTTTCAAAAAAACTTATACTTTCTAATACTTTTCTTAACTATTGTATCTTTTTATATATTAATAGTTTTAAAATCTATTTAGGTCGAGATAATTTGTTTTATAATATACTTAGGAAATATAATATTATTCAATTTGTTATTTTTAATAAAGAAACCAGATTTCTTTAATTATATAATTTAATGTAAATTTTAAAATATTATTAATATATTAGGCAGAAAAAGATAATATAATATTTTAAAAATATAGAAGAATATTATAACGCCAAATACAATAATACTAAATATTAGATTTAAATTATTTGTTGATTTGTAAAAACTATTATAAAACTAGAAGTAAAACTTTATAAAAGAATTAAGTTATACTTCAAGAATATTAGGTTAAATTTAATTACTAATAAATTAAAAAACTATATATTGAATATTAATAATATTCAATATAAAAATATTCGTATTAACCAGCATATAATTTTTAAAGTAAAAAATCCATTACATTTTAATATTTTGCTTTAATATACTAAACCCTTTTATTATATCGCTTAACTTTATTGTTTTTGTTTTTCATAATTTAATACTTTATATTAATTATTAATTACTCCTGTTTTCGCTTTTGCTATTTTAACTTTAAATATTATTAATATTTCAAATAATAAAAAGATTAATAAAATATTTAATATCTCTTTATTTATTTATAATAAAGAATTTGTTCCAAAAAATAATAATATTATTATTAAGAAATAGTTTTATAATAAATATAATATTGATTTCAACTTAGAATATTAAACTATTATTGTGAAAAAAGAGAATACTACAAGTATTCAAAAGAAAATCAATTATTAATAAATTGATATCGCAGATTATCCTTTAGCTTTTATTAATCTTATATTTAATAATAACAAAAATAATAGAAATACTAAAAATAATAAAACTAATAAAGATTTTATTTCTAATATAGATTTAAATAGATCTTAAATATTTTTGTTTTTGAAAAAAGTTAAACTAAATATTATGTTTTTTAAGTTTAAAAGTAAAAGAAAAGGAAAAGGCAATTATGATTTTATATATAATTAAGTTTTATATAAAAAAAACTTTGAAGTTAAAGATATATTTTATCAAAATAAAATTAATATATTATTATTAATAATTAGATTTGGTTAAATACTTCTTTTTCTATTTAGTCCTATAATATTACAATTTAAGTTATACATTGTTAATAATAATATTAAGAATAATAAACACCTAATATTTTATAAAACCTTTAATAAAATTAATAATAAAATTGTTATAAATTTGGATAATAAATAAATTAGATTTTTTGATATTAAAATAATTTTTTTTTTTTAATATTATAATTAAATATATTAATAAATTATATAATAAAATAATATTTTTTTTTTATTATAGATTTTTTATTTTAATAAAATTTATATTTTTTTATAATATATATAAATAATTAATATTTCAAATCAAATATATTTATATTTTGAACTATTTATTTTATACCCTATAAATTCTTTTTTTTATTATAGATTTATTATATTTATATAACCTTTTTCTATCTTTATATATTTTAATATTAATTTGATTATTCTTAACTTTCTTAGTTATATTATTAAAAATAAAAAGGTTTTAATATATTAAATCAGATATATTCGAATTAATTAAATTAGATTTATTTATTATTAAATCAAATATTAAATTTAAAGCTTGATTTGGATTTGGGTCTGAATCTAATCTGGGAGTTTTAGGATTCGAATTTTGTAAATTTTATCTCCTTTTAGTTAAAAGTATAGGTAAAGATCTAAATATAAATAATATAAATGTTATAATAAATTTCTTCTTTTTTGTTTGAATTATAAATAATATAAGTAAGGATAATAATATAAATAATATAATAAATAAATATTCAATAAATAAAAAGAATAATATAGCAATAAATGTTTTTCTTTTTATTATATATTTACTAAGTATTTTTATACTTTTTGAATAGATTTATATAATTAGAAAAAGTAAAGCAAGTGTTTCATTTTTTGCTAAAAATTTAATAAATAATGAAAATAAAGTAAATAGCTTTCTTTTTCTTATAAAACAAATCTATACCTATATTTTTTTTTGACTTAATAATAAAGCAGCAGTAGGTTCTATTAATGGTATTTGTTAAAGAGAAGAATATTATAATGAATATAGTAGAGATTGTATTGATAATGATAGTACTAATATTAATAATTAAAGAAATAATAATGATTAATATAATGATGATAATAAAAGCAATTAAGGTTATTAAAATAATAGTAATAATATTAATACATTAGAATTTAATAATAAGCTTTTAATAAAAAGTTATATCTTTTATAAAAGTTTTCTTACATCTTTAAAATCCATATTTATAATGTAAAGCTATATATTAGTATATCCTTGTTTTTAAAGGATATTTAAAGGATTTAGGATATATAATAAATCATTAATTAAATCGTATTGATTTTGATAAAATATATAATTCTATATTGTATATATTACTAATATATTTGATAATCTTTTTTTTTATAAATATATATTAGCCCAATTTTAATAATTCGGATAAATTTGAATATTATAAAAATTATATAAAGATCACTTTTGTATTATAAGTTAATTATTTATTATACTAAATCTAATACAATTTATAAATAAATACTTATAGAACAATATTATTAATCTATTTAGATCTTAAAAGGAACAATTAATATAAAAAAGGCTAACTTTGATTATTATAGTTTTATTATTTAAGTTTTCTATAGGTAATAGTAGATTCATTATTAGCTTATATTTTGTAAATAAAATTTAAAATAATTATATATTTTTATAATCCTATAAAATACCTTAACACTTTATTAAAACAATTATTTTAATTATATAATTAAATAAAATATTTTATATATAATCTTTATTTTTTATATATTTTATAAAAATCAAAATATATATCATTAATATTAAATTGAATAACATTCAAATTCCAATCTCTGGTTTTAATAGTATTTGTTATATCATATTAGTTTAACTTACCTAATTTTGAAGTATTATATCTAAAAAGGTATTAATAACAAATATAAATAATATTAAATATAATTATTATATTTTTAATTATTTTATACTTTCAGAATTTAAAATAAAGGATTTTGTATTTATATTTTCAGAATTTAAAATAAAATTTTTTTGAATTTTTGCTCTCTTTCTTTATTATTTTTATTTTAAATATATATATTGCTTTATTTAGATATTCCTTATTCAAATTAATTAATTTAAACTTTTTATTAAAACGAAATATAAATAATAATATATTTCCTTAATTAATTGATATAAAATTGAATTAAATATATATTATTTATTATATTAATTATACTTTTTGAAAAAGCTATTTCATTAAAGAATATAAATATATTATATATTACAAATAAAGAAAACCTTATTTATTATATTAATTATTTTAAAACTAATAAAAAAAAAACAAAGATTTGTTTTTTAATACTTAAAACTTTTGATTTTAATAAAAATAATATTTATAAGCAAATAAACTTTATTTTCAATTTATTTAAAAGCAATCTTTTTAATAACAAAGTATATATATTAAACAAAACCTTATTTTAAAACTTTAGTATATTCAAAAAAGATTTAAACAAAATATATTATATATTTAATAATATTATATAAAATAAATTAGATATATTTTAATAATATAGAATAAAAACTTTAAAGTAAGATTATAAATAAAACTATTAAAGTATATAAGTAATTTTCTTTTTTATTTTATAAAAATCATTAAAAAGTTCTTAAAAATTAAGAATATTATTAAATATTTAAATAAAACTTTTATTACCTAATTTTTTATTATCAAATAAGGTTTAAGAATAAAAAAAAGATTTTAAAAATCTGATTGTAATAAAGCTCTATATATATAATATTTTTAATTAATAATAAAAAAAACATATATATTATTTAATTTGTATTTAAATCAAATATCCAGATTATTAGAATATTATAGCAAAAACGATGAATATAACAATACAATTTTCTTATCCAAAAGATTGTTTTGTATTATAACAACTAATCCTATAATATATATAATTATAAAAAATATAAAGAATATTTTATATAGATTAATAGAATTAATAAAGTTATTATTAATATCAAAAAATATAAATATATATAATAATAAATCTAATATTTCTAATTTGATTATTATAATATTTATTTATAAATGTACCCCATTATTTTATATTAAAATCATTGTTTTTTCTTATAATTATTAATAAAGATATATAATATTATTAATTAAGTATAATATAGAATAACTATTAAATCTTATAGTTTAAAACTTATCTAATATATATATTAAGTATTAACAAATAATTATTATAATTATTAAACTCAAAATAAAATATATAATTTAATTTGAATTATATAAATAAATAAAATTATTAAACAATATAATACTTAAAAAGAAAAATAGTTTTAATAAATTTATTTATAATAAAACTTAAAATTGGTTAAATGTAAATTATTGTTTATATAAAAACTCAAATGATTTTGAATATTATAAATTTATAATTTAAATAGAATGATTATTTAAAATCATTTATAATTATTTGAATAATCCTATATTTTAGGAAAATATTGTAAGATTTTTTATTTTTTTAAATATAATTAATAAAACTTAGGATTTTATTTTAATAATTAAAAATTAAAATAAATAAGGTTTTATAAATATGCTATTATTTAAATAATAATAAATAATAATGAATAATTAAATCACTTATATTATTAATAAGGAATTTAAAATATATAAATATTATATATAATAACAATTATTTAATAATATTAATTATGGTTAATTAATAATTATATATTATTTTATAATACAATAATTAATATTACAAAATCCAATATATTATATTATATATATAATATTAAGGCTTAATTATTATATTTATTTAATCTTTTATTTTTATTATACTAAATATTCCGAATTCGATAAAAAACATTTAACTATTAAGAGTTTTAAGTATATTAATTATAATATATTTAATTTTATAAAAAGGTATACTAATATATAATTACAACTTTAAGGTTTAATTAGTTTTAATAATGAAACTAATAATAACTATATTAAAATTATATTAAGATTTTATAAATCTAATATTTTAAAATAATAATAAAATACTATCCTAAAGAATAAATAATTGAATAATTTAATTATATATATTTATACTTTTTTATATTAAGAAATAATTTTATATAAATAAAGTAATATAAGAATAATAATATTATATATTCTATATAAAGCTTTATTTAAATATTTAGATATAAATCAATAAAGATATGTTTTTATATAACTATTAAAGATTAAATTAAACAAAACGATATTATTTAATATAGATTAAAGCATTAATATAATACAAAATATTATATTTTTATATATTATTTATATTTGTCTTAAAACAAATCTTTTTAATAATTTTATTAAAAACATAAGGCTTTTATATTAATTTCTAGTTTATATTAAACTTGAATTTCTTAGTATAATATCTAATACTTTAATTGGTCTCTAATTATAAAATGCTTTAAAAGTGGTTAAAAAACAAAAAATACTTTTTAATAAAAATAAATTAACTATTTTGAAATATATTTATAAATAAAAAATAAAAGCATTAAAAACAATTTGTATTGTTTTTAATATTATAAAACAAATAGAATAAGAAAGATTCAAAACAAATTTATTTTAGAACTTTTTATTAGATATTATTAATAACCTAAATAAGAATAAATAAGATAATAATCTTGATTTATTAGTATTTTTAAAGTAATATATAATAGTATAATTATACTTTATATATATTATAATAGTAATATTTTATAAAAAATAAGATTAAAATTTTAAAAAGATTTTTCAAAATTATTTTTTAAAAAAAATCTACTTTTTAAAAAAGAATATAAATATAAGTATAAATTAGTTTAATTTAGCTAAGATATTATATTAAATTAAATGAGTATAATTATATTAGATTAAAAAAGTATAATTATTATATTAAGAAAAAAAAGAATAAAGATTATATATAAATATTAATAAAATTGATTTATTAATTATATATTCTATTATTAATAAGGTTAAATAATTGTTTTAGAATTATATTCTTTAATTAATAAAATTTCTAAATTATTTAATTCCTTATATTCAATTTATAACAACAACAAATTTATTAAAATTTTTTTTACTTTTTTACTTTAAAACTTTTTTTTATGTTTTCTTTTTCTATATCGTTTTCGTTTATTAAAATGATTATTAGATTAATGCTTTTATACCTTAATTTTCTATTTATTTGGATTCTTAATTTTTAAAAATAAACTAAATATTAGTTTTTGTTTTTTTTTTCCTTATTTTTGAATATTAGATTCTGGTTTATCTTTATTAGAATTTAATCATTTTACCCAGTATTTTATTAATATTATATTATCTACTAATTTTAAAAGTATTAATAAATTAAATATTATATTGTATATAATATAAATAAATAAAAATAGAAGTTGTTATATTTTGTAATAAGATATCAACTTAATTTAATATAAAGATATATGTATAATAATATTTTTAATATAAGGTTTGATTATAAATGTATTTAGAAAGTCAAGATAATTTTCATTATTATTATTATTTTTATTATAATCTAAATTATAATTATTTATTTTTTTATTATTAATATTTATTATATTATTTATAGTTACAATTTCAGCCTTTATTACTTTTTCCTATTCTTTATTAATAATTAATTTTAGAATCTTTTTATATTATATTTGGATCTATTATATTTCTAATATTTTAATAAGTATAAATAGATTATACTTTAATTTAACTGGTATAATCGATTTTCCTTTACTTTATTTTCTCTTTATTTTTTCATTTATTAATCTAATATCTTTAATATAAATATAGGCATAATTATTGCTTTTATAAAAGCAAATAATTTTAAATTAATTTTTATTTAGGAATATAGGAAGTATTAATTAATTAATAATATTAGTAAAGTTTATAATAATTTTTAATAGGTTATATTAAGAATAATAAAATTATGGGTAATTAAAAAGATAGTTTAAATCGTGAATTAATTTAAAATATTATTAAATATTAGTTTTATATTTAGTTTTGTTTATATATTTCTTTATATATTTCTTAATTATAATAGTATCTTTAAGTATTTATTTATTTTGTAAATTATTAAATTTTTATTATTAAAATATAATTTAATTAATAAATTTAATATTCTTTTATAATATATTAAAATACTATTTAAAAATCATTCGGAAATTTATAATTATATTATTTAGAATTTAGTTTTTAATACTTAAATCGCTTATTATATAAAGTTCAACAAATTTGTTAGTAAAGCTATACTTTTAATCATTATTTATTTAATATACTAAAAATCGAATTCTTATATTATATTTTATAAAATCGCTTAATTATAATATACACTTTGCTTTTTTTTCAAATTCATAAATAACTTTATTTATTATATTTATATTAATAGTATTTATTATAGCTTATAATTCTTTATAAGCCTTTATATATTTCATTTATTCTTTAAGATATACTATTTTGAGATGAATATTACAATATATTTTGCCTATAGTATTATATATAAAATTAAACTATTTAAGTAATAAAAGTTTATTAAATATAATATAATCAATAATAATAAAATCATTAAAATTTTGTATATAAAATATTAATTTATACTAATTTAATAATAATATTGAATTTTTATTTACAAATAAAAATTATAATTTTAATATTCTTATTTTTTTATTTGATTTTATTAATGTAGTATTTAATTAAATACATTTAATAGATATTAAGAATAAAAAGAAGTATATATATATATTATAAACAAATATAAGTTGATATTAGTTTAAATTTGATTTATAATAAGTTAATATATATAATATAATACTTTGATTTATAAAAGAATACAAATTTACTATATAAAATAAAGGAAATAGTTTTAATACAATATTTTGATATATATTTGATATTAAATAATAAAGAAATATATATATTAATTAAAAGATTATAAAATTAATTTGATTTTGTAAGTAAATAAACAAAACAATAGTAAATGAAGGGTATTTTTAATTTATAATAAAGCTTTAGAATTTATTTGTGAGTTAATATTTGTAGTATTTTTATATAAACAATAATAAAATTATTATTATAAAAGTTACAATCGAATAGTAATTTGAATATAGAAAAGTAGTGTAAATAAATAATAAATAAATCAATTATATTATATAAAAAACAAATATATAAATAATAACAATAATATAATCTAATCTTAATTTTTAAGTATTCAATTAAAAATCATTATTTATAAACTAGTAATTAATCAATTGTGATAATTATAATTAATAAACAATTAACTAATCAATTAATATTCTATATATCCTATTACTTTAAATCATTTTAATTAATATAATATTATAATTATAAAAAATAAATAGTTAATCAATCAAATCCAATATTAAAGCTTTTTATTTAATAACATTATAAATTGTTAGTTTTCTTAATGCAAATATTAAATTAAAGATTAAAAATTTATTTTTATATAAATTAATAACAACTAAATAGTTTAATTTTATATAAAGTTTAATTATATACAAATACTAATCCTTTATTAATATAAATAATTTCAAATTATATATAATCTTATTCTTTTTATAAATAAAGTTTTTCTATTTTAATAATTTTGTATGTTTTTTTTTTTATTGTAATAGCTTAATGCTTTATAAATTTGTTTTTAAAGCTTGTATAATATTATAATTACATTTGTATTTATAAGCGAAATTGTCTTCAAATTAAACCTGAAATTAAGCTTAAAATTAAGATATAATATTAATAATAATAATAATACTTTTTTTAGTATACTTATAATTAATATAATATTAAATAAATTTGTTAGTTTTTTGATTAATTGCAACTAATTAATTGTATTTCTTATATTTATATTTCAAAGTTATAATTAATGGATTTTTAATATTGAAAAACAAATTTATATTAATATTATATATAATTGTTAAAGGATTAAATTATTAGGAAGAACTTTTATTTACTTTATAATTCTGCTTTTAATATATATAATTAAAAGATTCGAATTCTAAAAAGAATAATAATATATTTTGATTCAATTAAGTATTAGAAAGTAGTATAAATATTATATTATTATAATTAAGATTATATTATAATAAAAAGATTAGTTTAAGTATAGTATTATTAGCAATATTATACTTGATATTATAAGCTTTTAAAATAAAGTTAATAATAAACTAGTAATATAAGATTAAGAATATATTAATAATAAAAAGGTTTTTTTTGTAATTTAAATTTATTATTTATTTCTAATAACGAATTGTTTTATTATACTTTTATTAAACTTATACTAAAAAAAAACGCTTTGATTTATTAAATATAACTTTATACTTTTTAACATCAGATATTCGTTTTTTTCAAATAAATTATTTCAAAATATATTGAATTAACTATTTATTTAAGAAAAATTTGAAAAAAAGGGAAGCAATTAATAATCTTCCTTGTTATTTAGACTTTATTATAAAAAAAAATATGTTTCTATACTAATTATAAATCTATATCTTTAATATAAACCTTTTTAAAAGAATATTATTTAAATATTTCTTTAATTTGTATAATAATATCATTTTATCAAAATAAGTTCGAGCTTTAAATTAAAAAAAGAAAAGAAGAATTATTATTAGTTTAAATTAAAGAATAAAAAATGAAATTGTTATTAATAGATTTAAAACTAAACTTTAGAATTATATTAAACCAATATTAATTAATAAAGATTCTAATTTCCTAAACTAAATAAAGATACTTAACAATATTTTATAGAATATAAATACTTCTAATAAAAAGTATTGATATAAAAGCTTATAATAATATATTGAAAAAGAAATATAATAAAATATAAAGTATAAAAGAATTAGAATATATAAATATAACTTGAAGATAATAGAAGTTTTAAAGTTGCAAAAATAAAAAAGTTTTATAAATAAAAAATAGAAAATTTTTATTAATAAGAAAATAAAGTAATATAAAAGAAAATAATTTTATTATATATTATACTTTAATTAATATAAATACTATTTTTTGATTAATTTATAAAACTATTTAATAACATTTTAATTATTATATTTTAATATAAAAAAATCCAAACCTTTTTTTTTTCTTTTTGAATTATTAAACAATAATAAAGGAAACATAATACTAATATACTATATACAATATTTATATTAATATAAAAAATATTATAGTAAAATAATTAATATAAAAATATATATAAATTACAAAAAAGAATAAAAAAAACAAATATTATATAAATTCTATAGATTAAATAATCCGATTTAAACAAA
Organism: Myriosclerotinia curreyana; assembly: GCA_002162495.1. Classification (NCBI taxonomy): domain Eukaryota; kingdom Fungi; phylum Ascomycota; class Leotiomycetes; order Helotiales; family Sclerotiniaceae; genus Myriosclerotinia; species Myriosclerotinia curreyana. The sequence goes on along the minus strand of NGKJ01000158.1, from coordinate 2,539 downwards.
ACCAAATCAAGTATTTTATTTATATAGCCTTATAATAAAAAAGCATTATATATTTCGAAATATAGAATATAAGTATAAGAAAGATTATCTATAGGATGAATTAATAATAACAAAAGGCTCAATATTTAAATTTAAAATTATAAATAATAAATTTGTTAATATAATAAATAGTAATTATAGATTAAGAAATATATTAAAATAATTAAAAAAAGGTTTTGTAATAAGTTTAATTCAAATTCTAATAAAAGATATATTTAAAGTTATATAATATTTTGTTTTTAAATAAGTAAACAAGAATATTAAAATCAAAGATAATTTCGAAATATATATTAATGATTAGAATAAAGATTCTAAAAAAGATAATAAATAAATATTACAAAATTTGTTTTATATATATTAATAATTAATTTTTGAATATATAAAAAACAATATTGGAATTGCAAATAAAGCAATTAAATAATTATATTTTTATAAAAGTATATCAAAAAATAAAATCAAAGAGTTATAATATTTATTAGTTAAAATAAGAAGTATTATATTATTTAATCCAAAATATATTTTAAAAAAGCTTTAAAAAATTATTAGTATAAAAACTACTTGGTTTTATTATTACTTTAAAACTTATATAGTTTTTACTAGAGATTATAAGGATTTGGATAAATGCCTAATTTGCTATATTAAACAATAAATTAAAAATAAAGATAAATAATTAATACAATAATTATAAAAGAAATAATTATATATATTATTAGCATTTTAATTGTAATTATAATATAGGATTTAATAGAATTAAACAAAAAAGATGATAGAGTATTAAGTAAGCTTTAATAACTGTATTGAAGATTTTACATAATGTATATATTATAATATATTTGATGATAATTTATACCACAACTTTTATTAATATTAATTTAGCCTTTTTAAAAAGTATTCATAATTCATTTTTTATATTAAATCTTAAAAAGTATTAAAAAGCTAATTTAATTTTATATAGATTAATAGATATTGTATTATAATTATCTTTAAATAAATTCAAAGTAATATAAAAATAGGCTTTTATATTTATATTAGTTATTTTTATTAATATAAATTTTAAACTTAATAAAAAATATAAAAATAAAAACATCTTATTTAACTTATTTATATTAAAAAAGTATAAAGATATTAATATATTCTTGTATTTTTTAATAAAAGAATTAAAAGAATTTTAAATAAAAATATTATACAAAAATATATATAAAACAATAGAATTTATTTTAAAAATATAATTAATAATAATTAATAGAAATGGAAGAGTAATAGCAAATATTATAAAAATATTACAATTTAAGAACACTAAGTTTTTATATCAAATTTATAAAATATTAGGAATTATAAGCAATAAGCTTAATAAAACTTATTATATATTATATATTAAGATTAATTTTAATAATTTATAGTACTAAATTAAATTTTATAATAATATCAATTATATAAAATTAATTCAAAGAAAATTGATAAGGAATAAAAAAAAATCAAAATAAAGGATTAAGGGAAAAAATATATTATTTAAATTATTATTAGTTTATTTTCCTTAAAGCTTTTTTTTTAATACAATGTATTATATGATAATTAATAATATTGTAGCGTTTTATGATTTATGAAAAGAAAAACAATTAATATTAAATAAAGTATTTAATAAATCATTATATATTTTAAATGATAAAATATAGGAAAGAATAAAAAAAAAAATAACTAATTCATAATATACTATATTTTTGACGCTAAAACATATTTTAAAGAATATCTATAAAATTAATGGAAACTTTAAAGTATTAGAATAAAAAATTTAGTTATTTTTATATATATTTTTATTATTATATATAGAATTAGGATTTAAACCTTATTTAACTTATTTTAAGGATTTTAAGGTATTTTACAAAATAGTATAATAAAAAAATATTATATATTCTGAATTTAGGGAGACTATATAGTTCAATTATTAAATTATTGTAAATTACAAGAAACTTTATTATAAATCGGATCTCGAATAACTTAATATATATATTATTAATATATATTCAATATTATATTTAGATATAAATTACAGATTATTATAATATTAATGTTAATAATTATATATAATATATTATATAACCAATTTAGGTTTAATTAATATTTAGAATGTTTTATATATAAAGTGTATAATTAAAATATTAAAAGAGCAAATAAAATTAATATTCTAAATTAAAATAAATCTAACAAATATTATTTTAATAAAAGAAATATTTAACTATATACTATAAAATCATAAATTAGCTTTTTTATAATCAAAACAAAAATAAATAAAGATTTCAAATATAAATAAACAAAAAGCAAAAAAATTATTTGTAAAAGCTTTTTTAAATTATGATATTCATTATTTCAAAGTAAAGTTTTATAAAAAAAGAAAATTGAAATCAGGATAAATAATTAATTCTAAATATTTATAAAAATAAAATATAATTAACAAAAATAATTATATTATATTATAAATAAAACCAAATAATTTTATTATTAA
>NGKJ01000157.1:39788-53462 GCA_002162495.1 Myriosclerotinia curreyana | reverse complement strand
GTGAGAGATGGAAGGTCGATTTTTGGGGTTGAGGGTTGGATTTGAGAAAGGGGAGAGGGGTGATGTGGATCTGTTTGGTTTGAATTGTGAGGGGTTTGTTTTTGAGGGTGTAGTGGTGGCGTGGATGGTGGAGTGGTGGATGGTTGTGCTTGAATGAATAAGATGGAATATCTTTGAAAATAAATATCTTCCTGGTTATAGGCAGCATGGTCTCGTCTTCAAGAGCGGAGAGGTTCAGGAGCACAGAGGTATGGAGGTGTGGCGAGGAATATAACATTTTACATCGACACTACTATCGATCCATAGGTGAACAACATCTTTGTAAACCTCACAGGCGTGATTCCAAAAATTGACAATAATCCGCTCGACTTGTGCTGCTCTTTACCGAGACTGTGAAATATGCATAATCGAGTACTCATTCCATTGTAGAGTAAGTGGGAACATCACTATAATAAGGTGAACATCTTTCCATCCGGATTTGAAATCACAAGGGAGAATGTCGTTTGAAATTAACAGCTTTTGATCGATCTTGTTAATGGGGATGATGGGTCGATCTCCTTGTCATTAGAGGATTATTTAGTAGAAGGGCTTTATGCGATGTCTGGAAGGCGGGGGTTGTTAATTGGCAGACGAGACAATGTATATGTGCGTGAGGGTGGATGGATGGAAGGATGTGTGATGCTAGGTATGAATATCTTACCAGTTGAGCGAGTCCTTGGCAGAGGGAACGGGGACGATGGAAAGGTGGTGGGTGATTTTTGTTTTTGGGAGATGACTTTGTTTTGATGGAGGAGGAGGAGGAGGAGGATAGGTATGATATCACTATTGTGTAAATAACCTAAGTCTTGATAACCCCACGCGCATCTTTTCTTGGTAGGTAAACTCTTTGGAGTAGATTTTTTATTGATTTAAATTCCAGGTCAAGCAAGGTGTTCGAATGGCATTTAAATATCTCTTTGACGTTCTTGATGTTTAGATCGTAACAACGAGGCTACTCTACTATTAACAGGATATATATAAAGAATTATTAAAAGAATTTCCACTAAAAAAAATAGACAATTAAAAAAATAAAATAAAAACTATATTTAATAATAAGTTAGCTAGGATTTAGACGGTTGACTAATAGCTGGCTGGCTGGCTCGCTGATTGGCCACTCTAGGAGCGGCGGGGATTCCAGGCCAAAGGATTATCTCCCCAGTATTGTGGATGTGTATAAAGAGCTGGAAGAGAGCAATGTATGGAAATACCGGCAGGAATTATGTAAGTCTTGCCGTTGATCTCTAGGGGTTATGCTGTCAAAACTGTGGTCTTGACAAGTTGTGACCGTGGAGGGTTTCGATCTGAATATGATTCGCTTAGCCTTAAGACGAAAACAAGGGGCGTAGAAGGATTTTCTTACCACTATGGCACCGCAGCGCCTCATTGCGGCTGCGAGGACGTTGAGCGTAAATATCTTTATATCTTGATGTATAGATCGAATTGGTTGCTGTTCGTTTTGTGTCCAATATTCCAGCATTCCAGTTGCTGCAACACATAGCTGCATGCCTCCAGAGTAGGCAAATATAAAGGTATCGCCATAATTGATATATATTTGGAAGCTTTCGTTAGCCTCACAGCCATAAGAATGAATAATGTAAGTGAGGTGTTTAAATGCAATTCCAAACCGATAACAAAACCGGACAATAAAGCTACCATAAAGAAGCCAGAAGGGGTTCAACGGTGATGTCCAATGCACAAGGTAAGGGAGACCGATTGCACAAGCTTTTGTACGATTAGTGCAAGTGATTGGGCTAACCAGACAATTAGTGCAACTGGAACAGCGAGAAGTCTAAGTGCCGTGGTGAGTAGCAACATGATGTAACTGTTTGGGATAGATACTAAATGATAGATACGTATGAAAGGCCATTTTCATTTGATTAAAAGTTTTCGATGGAGATAGTTGAGGAACGGGAAGTAAAGAAATGGGGAAGGTATTGGAATTTGCCCCTCAGACATAGCCCCAATCTCAATTCACTTCCAATTTCCACTGAATTTGAAGTCAAACAATCGAAAAGCATCAAGTGAATTTGAGGTTCTCGTCATGCTTTCATCGGCTAACTTTGTGCGGCACAGCATATACTAGGTATTTTGTGGAGAGTAGATGATATGTATTTACCTAGTTGCGACCTTAGCTTTCTAGTCCTTAATAGATAGATATGGATTTGCAAATACAAAGTGGTGTAACATTGACAGATTGGTACTATTCTGAGAATATTAATAAGTTTAGGTTGATGAACCTTGGAAGTTATTGACATTTGCTAGGACGCTTCCAACTGCTCTACCTACCTTCTTCCTATTCCATTTAGTTTTCTGGTATGAAATCGTGGCATTTTCTTTTGCGCGTCCCCTCTTTTGCAGCTAGATGGCTATATCTTCATATTTCACAATAGCTTGTTCCTCTAATCTTTACTTATACTTTCTATGTAACTATTGTCAATGTAGCAGGAGTGGATGCCAAGCTGTCAGCATAATGATCACGTTTCGGGTACAACCTTTCGACTGTTATCGGGTAGTCTCAGGGTGAAGCATAACTGTGGGTGAACTTTTTTTAAAGTCTCAATGCATGTATAGTAACTTTTATCGAAACTTTATTCTCGTGATGAGTACATGGGCCCATTATGCCTAAGACTGATACTTGGTTCCGTCGAGAGAACTTGCTCATACAATAATGATACTATTCCGACAAGTATTAGGAATTACGGTACTTTGCGTCAGCAGATGGATACTTAAGCCATCTTTTTGACTTCTGATAAGATTTATGAGATGCTTGTTAACGTGTGAATTTGCAGAACAAGATTGTTGATTGACAAGGGGAGAGATCATTTGCTTTTGAAATGAAAGAGTAAATTCATGGTGGTCTCCTTTCCCCCCTTCCTTACTCCCCTTAATTCTTCCCATGCCATTCCCCTGATACACCCGTTCCCCCCTTTTCAAAGAAATGTAGACACAAAGCGAACCTGAAAAGTCCATCGAGTATAGACAATAGCCAGGATTTTGAAGCGCCCTCCCCCTTTCGGAAGTTTTTCTGAGCTATCCATTTCAGTACTTGGGGTTTATGTAAAAGGTTCCCTACTACAATCCCACCAAGACAAATCCAAGTAAAACTTAGATAAGTCTAGGTAGGGCTGACAATGGATGCCGTGGTTATATGTAAAGAGGGAAGAAAAGAACTTGATGTGAAGTTGAAGGGTTTTTATGGTTAGAGATGGTCTGTGCGGTCAGAGGTGATTATGTAATCAAACATATCAAACATGGAGGATTATTGGACCTGCTGTGGATGGGAACTTGGGGGGATGAATGAGAGCATTCATTGAAAGTGTCAATTGGATGAATCGGTAATGTCATTGGAATGAATATTATTGATACTATATACCATATATGTATATATAAACCCTTCCTAACTCCCAAAATCCCAAGCCCTGGTTCATCTAGTTCATCCCACGACCGAAAGAACTACAGTACTCGTAGGATATAGACGACTTCTCCTTATAAGCCTATTCGGTGATCCAAGAGGTTGCATACTCTTCAGTCCGGATCCATTGCCATGGATCCAATCTCATATGATCTTCCCATAACGTTTTTATTGCCGTTATAAAACTATCTTGCTTAGGAATGTTGTCGTGCTGACTTGATTCTTTTGAGTAGTTGTATTCTCGAGAATGACCAAATGAGACATGAAATATCTCAAGATGTGTATTTCTGACTTCATCACAGGCCTTCTGCAACTTCGTATCTTTGCGAGCTTCCAGATGCTTGTACAACTCGGGCTTGTTTCTGCCATATTACTTTATTCTTACTTTGCGTCTGCAAGATCCAATGCAGGGGTGCTATTGAACTCGATATCTTGAATGTTCAAATCCTTTCCATCGAATCTTTCACCATTGACGATTGACGTTGAAAACCTTCGTTCGGACTAGACTTCGAGGTTGTGGAATACAATCAATCATCAAGAGCTGGATTGCCGGGTTCGGTGCTATATCGCTTAGGATGGGATGAGATGGGATATGTATTTTGTTGGGAAGAACATGCTTTGCGCAATATATGTAACTATTGATTCACCCTTACCAAAAACTAATGCAGGTGAATGGCAAATGCATATACGTACTGTTGATGAAAAGATTTGAAGATCTTGTTGGTCTTGTTGGTCTTGTTGGTCTCGGATATTTTGATATGGCTACGGTAACCAAGCCTGAAGCGAACATTTTGATTACGCACTTGCAGCTCTACTCTACTCTACTCTCCTCGACTCGACTCGACAATAATTATATTATTGTATTGCGATTTGTTCAACAGAAAAAGGATTTCTTGTTTATTATCAGATTTATTACTCTTTTTTTCTAATTAAATAATGTCACCCACAGCTCCTCCAGATTCTCCTAATATTACTTCTCCAGGTCAGTTTGCCCTTGTACCTTAACCCATCAATGGTGGGGAAAGCTCATGTTATAACGAAAACAAAAATACTAACAAAATAATAGCGAAAAAGAAGAACAATAAGAAGAAGAAGAATGCAAAAACGAAACCTAATGGAGAAACTATTCCAGGTCAAGACCAAGGAAATGATCTCACAGTAAATGTGGCAGGAGAAAAAGGGGACCCAGAGGAATCCGGACAATCAACCGTGGTAGGAATGACACCTGTTCATTAATCACTATACAGCAAACATAAGCGCATTCTGACAAATATACATAGAATACTCCAAAGGATGCTCATTTTCTAGCAAATACCGATTCGCAGGCGAATGGGCTCAAAAATAACTCCGCTGGTAATGGCCACACTATTGCGCCAACACAATCTAGCACCAGAGAGGTAGAAGGGCCTTCGGAAAGTAATGGATCAGATGCAAGCATTCGACTGGAAGCAATGACGGCAGAACGTCAGGCATTGCGCGCGGAAGTGGAACAATTGAGAAAATCCCTAGAGGGCATTCAGGGCAAGCACACAGAACAGGATTCAACAGCGAAAGGTCAATACCCCGAGAATCTATCGTCAGTCGAAGAAAAGTACAAAGAAGAAATTGCTGCACTAAAGAGCCAACATGCGGAGGAAATATCTACAGTTCGAGCGGAATTGGAGGAGACCGAATCTTCAAAAGAAAACTGGGAATCTCAATACCATACATTGCTTACGCGCGTCAATACGATCAAAACTACCTTGGGGGAAAGATTAAAGGCGGATAAAGAAGAATTGGCAGAAGCCAATGAGAAAATCGAAGACTTAGAGGCACAAAATGAAGCGTTACAAAGTACTATTCAGGGATTGGAGGATGAAGTGTCCAAACTACGGAATGAAATGAATGAATCTTCAAAGGAACTCTCGAGCATGCGGAACCGTAACAATCTATCACAGCAAAATTGGGTTCACGAAAGAGATGATTTGATTCAACAGGCTAAACATCTTAAAGAGGAAGCCGATGCCGCAAAAGAAGCCATGGGAGATTGGGAAGTTTTGGCTATGGAAGAAAGATCTATAAGGGAAAATCTGGAAAGTAGAGTTTCTGATATGGAAGAACAATTTTCTGCTCAGAAGGAAGCATACGAAGCAGCAGTAGCCGAACGAGATAGTCAGTCACAGACAGTTGATGGGTTACAGCGAGCTTTACAGGAAATTCAAGAGACTCGGAGACGAGAACTTCGAGAGATGGTCGAAAGTTACGATGAGCAGCTTCAATCTCTTAAGAAAGTCGTTCAGGATTTTGACACTAGGTGTGTTGAGGCTGAAACTTCAAAAGAAGCTCTTCAAGCAGAATTGGATCGACTACTACCATTTGAAAAGGAAGTGAAGGAAAAGAACTTATTGATTGGCAAACTTCGTCACGAAGCCATTGTGATTAATGATCATCTCACAAAAGCCTTGAGATTCATTAAAAAATCAAAAGTCGAGGATAACGTCGATAGGTATGTTGGTCCTCCCACTGAGAATTTGGAATCATAACTAATACAACACAGACAAGTCGTCACAAACCACTTTCTGCATTTCCTTTCCTTGGATCGTTCAGACCCAAAGAAATTTCAAGTCCTACAAGTCATTGCCTCTTTATTGAACTGGACAGATGAACAAAAAGAGCAAGCGGGTCTGGCTAGACCAGGTGCCTCAAGTAATAATTTACGCCTACCCCTGTCACCATTTCACAGAACACCAAGTACCCCTTCACTATCCACGGAATTCTTTACCGAACCCTCAAGCACTCATAGGGAATCACTTTCAGATCTCTGGACAGGTTTCCTAGAACGAAGCGCGGAAGAAGGAAGTGTTAAGGATAAAGATAGTAGGAGCGGAAGTGTAAGTAGTTCAAATACTCTTGCGACAAAATAGTATATTAGGATAGGTTCTCAGTTTGATGGAATATGTTGGGTGTATATTAGCTTCATTGCGTAGGCGTTTCGTGGGAGCGATGAAATGGTGCCGTCATGCTTCTTATGACTTCTATGCGAATTATTGCGCTGGCAGGTTTTTCTTCGCGGCAGGCGTTGGTCATGACTCTTTTTTCTCTGTTTTCTGACAAACAGAACAGCATAAAGATGTTTGGTTGTTATATTCAAGTTATCACCAAATCGATGCTGTGCAAGAGAAATTCAAATCCGGATTTTCTTAAATATCTTGATCGTTTGTTGGCAAGTATTCATCATGTCGTTATTCTTACGCATCAGAAATTGATAGCTATCTCGCTGTCGTGACTTGTATTTTACAGCGTGGCAATCTTTTGTTTTTAACTTGGTGGCTAGGCTGGGGATTATATATAAAAGCTTCTCAGAATGCATACCTATCTATTCCTCTTCACACATTCCAATTATCTCTCTTGGTAATTTTGGAAAATCTAAAAATCTAGATTCTATTTCGCTTGTGGGCTAAAGACACACACACTCATATACACATACACACATACACACATACACACATACACACATACACACATACACACATACACACATACACACACACGAACACAGAGAGAGAGAGAAATCCAAATAAAAATGTCGCAACCAACACCAATAATCTACTCACCACCTTCGTCTCCGTCTCCTCCGCCTCCAGCTGAATCTCGCGGTTCTTAAAGTCTATGGGGAAATTTTATGTTGAGGGAGTGGGGAATTGGAGATGGAGATGGAGATGGAGATGGGGATGGGGAATCAAAGGAATATTTAGAAGGTGGTAAAAGGAGGATTTATCCAAAGTATTTACAGGGGGAGGATTTTGGGGATTGTGTTTTTGGGACAAAACGGGAGGGTTAGAACTTAGAGAGGACGTTGGAAGGGAAGTGGAGAAGAGGGGTTGGGTTATGGATGTGGATGTGGATGTGGAGGCGGATATATTTACGAGGGGAATGAAAATTGCTAGTGCGGAGGATTTAAAAATGTTGATGAGAGAAGAGAAGAGGTTTATAAGGGATCATAGCATCGTGTTCGAGGACGAGGACTTTTCTCCCTCTATGTCTCGCTCTCCCTCGAACTCAACCTTGAGCTCGAACCAGACCACTCCCATATACAAACCACAAACTCACCCGTCACAATTCTTCCCGTAAATATCAATCTGGAAAACAAAGATTATGTTATAGAGACCAAGTATAGCTTTCCTTTCTCCTCTCTTCCCCTCTCCTTATATTCATATTTATCCTCATCAATATCCCGCTCTCACTCCTATCTCTTCTCTTATTCATTTTTCTTTTAGCTTAGGTTTTCTCCTTTTACTCTTCTTTGCGTTTCGTCTTTTACAAATCACTATTATACTTACACTTATACCCACACTTATACTTATACTTATACCCATACTACCACCACCACCACCACCACCACCACCAGCAGCACATCAAAGCCACCTCAAGTCTATGCCTAAATATAAACCCGAGAAAGAAAACCACCAACAAACCCTCCAATCCCCCTTTCCCCCTCCATCAACACCAACATCAAAAACTTCCCACATAGATATATAACCACACTTATACCTCCCCCTCGGTTCCCTTTAAGAATTATAAGAATACTTATGTTAATAACCTTTAAGGAACATTTTTGATATGATTTTATGAGTAGGAAGTAGGAAGTAGGAAGTAGGAAGTAGGAAGTAGGAAGTAGGAAGTAGGAAGTAGGAAGTGGGAAGTAGGAAGTAGGAAGTAGGAAGTAGGAAGTGGGAGAAGTAGATATATTAAATGTAAATAAGTAGAAGCTTTTTTATAAAGAGTATAGAAGCATAAGAATAACCAACCGCATTCCAAGTAACATCAAGATCCCATCCGAAGGGGCTCGAGAATTGGGAATCGAGATTGAGATTGAGATTGAGATTGAGATTGAGATTGAGATTGAGATTGAGATTGAGATTGAGAATGAGCATGGTTTGGACGGATGAGCTTTTCCATGTGTTTATTATTAGTTAATAGGGAAGAGGGGGTGTATATCTTCACAAATGAAGGGGGCGAGTGAAGATCACGCGAGTTCAGATTCCGATATATTTTTCATCTTCGTGTTTCTTCTACACGCTAAGAAAGGCTTGCTAAAATCACATTGACAATCGTACAAATCATGGATTTAATAAGCGATTGAAAGGAGATCAGGTACTACCTAGTAAGTATACAACATGATAAAAATCAAGCAAGCACATGTCCCCCACCGAGAATCGCCTCCGTGAACCCATCCGCTTCTCTTTGCACCGCGACCAAATCTACTCTGCTTTCCAACGCACTCCTCACACTATCCACCACTTCCCTCGTCTCCAGGGCCTCTCTCATGATATGCCCCTCCCTCACCCAATACTCCTCGAGTTTTTCCCTCAGACCTTGATCTCTCACCGTCGCATTACGCATCAATGCTACCCCGTTCAATTTTCCTCTCGTTTCTTCTATGATCCTCGTCGTGGCTTCGATTCTCTCCGCGGGAGTAGGTGGGTGGAGAAATGCTCGGTTGGTGGAAGATAGATAGATGAGCCAGCCTATCAGTCCATCGAGAGCTGCTAGGGCTATATTGCGATAGAGTTGCATATTCCAGTAAAAGAAATCAATCTCCTCAAGTCTCGTTGCACGGGAATTATATTTGTAGTCGTAATTTGCAACGAAATAGATATCGAGGAGGGCGACTGCTCCTGCCGCCATGGTAGCCTTTGTTTGCCAGATACTTGCTTCTTTTCCGGCGAAGAGATCGCTGGTTACGAGGGCGAGAATGCAGAGGTTGAAGAGGTGGGGGGTGAGGATGTTGGTGAGGAAGTAGTAGAGGTAGGATGTTGGATCTTCGGGGCTGCAAAAGAGACATTCTGTCAATGTCTCCGGACCGTATTTTAGATACAAGAGTCGTGATTCAAGACTAGCAAATTTCGAGCGCAAGAGTTCGTCGCTTGGAAGAAGACCATTGGGACGTAGAGCCTGAAGACGGGTGAAGAGGACGTCGGTGGGGATCTGTAGACGAGATTGCGTAAGGGTGAAGAGGGAGGGAGTGGTGAATGTTGGGAAGGTTTTGATGAGGAAGGCGACGGAGATTACGAAGAGGAATGTGAGGGCGCGGGAAACATTGGGGGGGACAGGTCGGACTGCTCGACCATGAATTTGAGGGGCTGCGCGTACGGATCGATAGTAGGCGATTGCTTTGGGTAGAAGAATTGGTCCGACGAATATTAAGAGGGACTTTATACTATGAAAGGGTTAATTTATGGACTTAAGAAGCTTTCGCATCCGCAAACCTGCAGCCTTGAGAAGGTTTACATACGTCCCAAACGAGATCGCCATGATATAAGTGCGAATCTCAAATTCTCCCAAAAATTCATTGATGTGTTGTGGATGATATGAATCTCTTTCTTCTTCTTCAGAACACGTTCGCGATGATATAATCAATGGGCAGAATAATAACAGACTGTCAAATATCAAAGGCGGTGACTGAACACAGATTAGCTCTCCCTTAGCGTCATATTGCCAAGTGGAGCTATGGATCTATTTTCCTCATAAATAAATTTTCTGAAATTTTTATTCATCAACTTATTACTGAACAACCACACAATAATCACACAACCATACAAGAACTCAAAATATGAATTAGAGTATGAGCAAGATGTTTGCCCTTGAGGATTTGATATTGTTCTTTTCCATCTGTTCAATACTGGACCGCGAAAACCTTAAGAAGAATATAAAGGTAAATAGTATCTTTCTTGCTACAAATGTAGATATGTAGTGGCACTTTCGAAGCTTTGGTGACCTTTTTCTCAATGGTCTCTCACAGTCAAAAAGTATGCCCAGATTAAGCCCAAGTACTCTGCCAAGAGTCATCTCACTCGTGTTGCATCATCTCAGCGTTAGCTATGAGGATCTTTGCGTCTTATTGTTGAGAGACATCCCCTTATATCATGTCATTATATTTTGTAGAATTATAGAAGTGTGTATACAACATTATATTCGTAGAGGTCGTAAAGGTGAAGGAAATAAACCTAAAGTCATAAATTTCACAGCTCTTTCTTTCCAGTCTTCTCCGTGCCTTGTGTGCCAGCCTTCAATGGCTCCTCCATCTTCTTGCCCTTCTGTGCTTGAGGACCACTGCTTGTTCCCAAAACTAATGCAACCACCGCGACCAGAGCATCGCTAACAAGTAAAATCACGGCCGCGCATGCGAGCGTCCAGGCTTGTATACTGATACTTCCCAATGGCGCTCTTGGGAAACTCAACAACCACTCCGCGTAATATGGAAACCATCCTTTAGGTAACCAAAACATAGCCTGCTTGGAGAACCAAAATTGTAATAACATACGTAGACCATTGGTGCCCAACCAGCGGAGTGTAGAGACTGAGGAATCGAAGGTAGATTTAGTGGAATCGAGAGAGGATTCTGTGGGTGAGAGGTTAGTTATTAGTCACTCGATATTAGAATCCGTAGTTTGAGCAGAGGAAGAGACATACTTGATTTCTCTAACTGATCATACAGTTTATCGTGTTGTCTTCTTAATTTTGCCCATTTGGCGAATTCGTCTTGACTACTCGTGGCATTCATTTCATGACGCACTTTCATGAATTCCCGTTTCAATTTCTTTTGCTCGACCGCGGATTGCGAGGTTGGGGTTGGGAACATGTTATAGAGATTCCATAGCTAGAGCTGGTTAGCTAATTTGTGCACGGAAGAGAGCAGGAGTGTAAGAAGCTGCAGAGGACAAGGAATGGCAGAAGAGCTTACTAGATTATTGATCGTAGCTGCGCCAAAGGTATTGACGAGGTGAATGAGTAGTTGTACAAGGAAACATGTGAAGAGAAGAGACGGCATATTTGTCGAAAGCTTCTTAAAGATATGGTTGTGGAAAATGTGTCGTTTCCGTATGGTGGTGGGCAGTTTAAGGTGTTAACGGGAGCTTATAAACGCACGGACCATGTTGAGGTCATCAAGAGTAAAGTTTCTGGAATGGAAACTATTTTGTTCAGGACATCGAATTAATATTTCAGTTTGGATAGGTATGATGATAATATTGGGTTTCATCTATTGGATCAAAGTTCTTGACCAGATGGATATCATTTGAATCATCTCAAGCACCCGACCTGCACCGACCTGCATCGACCTACTCCTACTCCAGATTTCAGCATCATGTCAAGAGCCCTTGATAAAAATGCTACAGCATCATCTATCGAAGCTGGTGATTCTCAAAAAGTTTATGATGACATTGTGAAAGTATTTAGTCTCATCACCAACTCTTACTCTTCTACCCATAAACTATTGGAGTTCGAGTTACTTGGGAAAAGTCATCCCGTATTGCCAGATATCAACATATTTGTTTGGGAGAATAGCGTTGGTATACCGAAAATCAAGCTCGTTCAAGCATTTGTTGTTGCACGGCAGGTGTTGTTCAAGTTTAAAGATTTGGGTCCCGATTATTCACAGGATATTCGGGATGCTACATCTGTCATTCTTCTTACCGACTCGGAACACTTAACTGCATGTAACGCTCGGAAACGACTTATACAGAATATCCGAAGCTCATCTATACATGAGCTTGAAACAGCTCTGAAGAGGGAGCTATATTTCATCGATAGTCTTTTAACATCCCATCTCAATCGTCATACAAAGTCACCAACGCTATGGAGTCATCGGAGATGGCTTCTTGAAGTTCGTCAATCTATGCATCTACCCCACGATGTACCTCGGGACCTTGCATCGATTGTTATGGTGGCAGCTGAGAGGCATCCTCGAAACTACTACGCGTGGTCTCACATGAGGTGGCTGATGGAATCGATTGAAGGTGGAATTGATGCCTCTACCTACCTTATCATGATAGACGATGTAAAAAAGTGGTGTTTGAGGCATCCAGGAGATACCTCGGGGTGGTCTTTCCTGATATTCTGTCTATCTTCTGATACGTTTCGGGAAAGGCCAAGTCCGCTTGTTGGAAATTCCTTGATATGTGAAGAAGTACTTGGAATGGCCATTTCACTGAGATGGAAAGAGGAATCATTATGGGTATTCCTTAGGACTCTGGTGGCAACTGGGAGCGTAACAGAGAAGTGGACACTGGCCTTTTTGCAAACTTTGGAAAAGCTGAAGAACTCCTTGGATGATTCCAAAGGTCGAAAAATAATTCAAGCAGCCCATGAATGGTATCTGGAATATGGACCGAAAACTCAGTCTACCTGGCAGTGATTGATCAAGACACAATGTTTCAGGATTCCAATGCAAGACATCTGAAATGCAAAGATCCCCTCCTCACCAGCCGTTTGTCCACCCAAGCCAAGCCGGAGACTTCTCAACGTTCCGTTAGACCGTAGACTTTAGACCTTTTGGTGGTAGGGTATTGAGATTTCAACCGAAGGGATGAAGGTAGAAAGGTAGAAAGGTCCAAGAATGGTTGACTATCTTGTGATTGGATTGTTGAATGATTATTGGAAGCGACCAAATATCAACAAAGCCATATTGTCCCAACAATTGAGGCCGTTAACAGATTTATCAATGTTTTCCAAAATAGGGGCCCTTGCTGTGAAACATTTCTGGGGGATTCACAACGCCAATGGACTGGTTGCGCCACGGGTGTAACATGGACATGGCTTTATGCAGAAGCAATAATACTCTACTGTACGCAGTATATTATTAATATCTCATCCGGCTGGTCTCGATCAACATATGACAACCAAAAATGGAAGCCAAGAAAAGAACATCTTTTTCCTATTACGATGATCGGACTCATTCATTGGATGGATGATGATGAATGATGGATGATTGGGAGAGTCTATGTTTCAAAGTTTGGGACGGGATTATTGACAATAATATTAAATATTTAATATTAAATATTAACCAAGATAGAACCATCTCGAATTTCTCCCCAAGTCTACTAGTAGTAACATCCAAATACAGTACCGGGTAATATATAGCGCGTGCATTCAGCACAGACGACGAAGCATCGCAATTTAGGAAATTCCATCTTTAGATTTAGAAATTATGATATGACATTATTACTATGCTATTTATACATTAGTATTATTTATTGTATTTAGCTAAAATTTACAAAAGCAAAAGCCGCCAGAAATATACTAAATTGGGTAATAATTTAACAAATTACTATTATTTTAAATATTATTTCTTTTTATAGCTCCTCTAGATGCATCAAATCAAAGCTAAGCTAAGCTAAGTTAAGCAACTTCTTTCTTATTATTATTATTTACTTCACTCTCTCTCTCTCAACCTTCCTCTCCTC
>NGKJ01000157.1:9336-39688 GCA_002162495.1 Myriosclerotinia curreyana | reverse complement strand
CCTCTCCTCTCTTCTCCTCTCCTCCCCTCCTCCTCTCCTCCCCCCTTACCCTCTCTCCCCCCTCTCTCTTCCCCTTTCTTACTTCACGATATTCTGAATATCTGCATTTAATTCTGCGTTTCCCTTTTTTTGTTTCAGCAGATTGGATCACATTGATGCTCTTTTGGACGGGATTTTTGGATTATCATCCACACATTTGGCCTTCACGACTTTTGTTTTTCTTTGGCTTCTAGACTATCGCACATATTCGTTGTAACAAGCATAGTTGACGACTTCACTGTCTTCAATCAGCTTGCTATTTATTTCATTATTCTCATGTTCTTACTACAATCATAATATATAATATTAAATCCATTGAGAGAGTTCAGAACTCCGGTTGAGGAACTTATTAATGGAGGATACAGTTTGAAACCCCAAACCCTTCAAACATTCGACTGTACAAGAGAGACAATCTCAGATCCAAATTACTCCTTGAGAGTACTCTCATCGGCAACTTCATCGAGGGCCAAAGTCTCGAGGCACTCGCACTCGCACTCGAATCTATTACCTCAAATTAATTTCTGGTCTGGTTGGAGAATTCACCTCTACAAAATACCCAATCTCTCAGTTTTTGCGCCACGTTCGATTTTCATTACTTGAGAGATTCAATTGTGTTTGATTGTTACCCGAATTTGAGACTCCGCTTCCTTGAGATACTCCCTTCTATCGGTCATTATGTGGTCCTTCAAGTTAACCCTGTTCGTATCACTTGCGCTCTTCCAATTCTCCTCGGCATTTTACGCCTATTTTCCAGGCTATAGGTGTCAGTTATACAAAGACTGCCCAGAGACATCCAAGAGAGAAATCGAGGGCCATGAGAGTAATGCTGTCCTTAAACTCGTCCAAAAGCTTCCATCTGTAAGTTCAAATGAGCTCCATCTAAAGTGATTTGGCTAATTCATTCCTGGCAGGCCGAGATACCCAGAGATGTCCAAATTCGTGAATTGGCAGATCGTCTTATCCGAAAATACAACCCTGGAACTGAACTTGAGACTACCAGAGTCGAAGAGCGAGGATCTACTCATGTGAAGAAGGACGATACATCATACTCAATCGAATCCGCGGCAGTTCCTACACAGACAAACAGTGCGGGTATCATGCAGACCGGAACCGATTTCTCCTATTTCGCTCAAGTGGAACTCGGAAGTGAGAACGATCCATTGCTCATGTTACTCGATACGGGGGCCGGCACAAGCTGGATCATGGGCCCTGACTGTACTTCTACTGCATGTAAAACTCGTGCGTCTTTTGGTGCAGCAGATTCTTCAACCTACAAAGCAGTAAATATGGATTTGGTCATCGCGTATGGGTCTGGCCATGTCACTGGAACTTATGCTACCGATACAATCAACTTCGCTGGCATGAGTTTCTCATTTACTTTGGGGATTGCCAATAGTACAAGCGATGAGTTTAACTCGTTTCCATTCTCCGGTATCTTAGGATTATCTCAACAAATTGGTCCAGTTCCCAACTTTTTACAAACAGTTATTAGCTCTAAGTCTCTAAAAGCAAATGTATTTGGAATGGATCTAAATCGTGCGTCGGATGGTACCAATAATGGGGAAATCAATTTCGGTGCTCCTGATACTTCACGCTATAGTGGTAGTTTGAGTTATACGCCTGTCGCCAAAAACGGTCCAAACCATTGGGCAATTCCTCTTGATAACGTGGGATTTGGCGACACTCAAGTTGGTGTCACCGGAAGATTGGGTTACCTCGATAGTGGAACATCTTATGTATTCGGACAACCAGCAGATGTAATTGCATTTCATGCACTAGTACCTGATGCTATAACCACAGACAATAATACATGGACAGTGCCTTGTTCTACCACCACGCCTATGTCATTCACTTTTTCTGGAGTCACATATAAGGTATCTTCTAAAGATTGGGTTGGGCCTTCAGTCAATGGAGTCTGTACAAGCAATGTCTATGGAGTAGCTGTGGTTGATAAGAACTCTTGGTTGATTGGCGATACTCTCTTCAAGAACATTTACGCCTTGTTTGATGTCGATCAAAACCGTATCGGTATGTCTCTTTCGTATCCCTGTTCCTACTACAGATACTCATCATCCTATAGGTTTGGCGCAAAAAAATGCGGGTACATCCTCGGCAACATCGACCTCTTCTGGTAGGCTTACCTCTACTCCTCCTACTCCTACTGCTACCCCTACCCCTACCCGTACCCGTACTACACAAACTTTCATCGAAAGCACTGGAGCCTCAACCGTTGATCCTACCAGCGTCCTCTCTCCTGACTTTGGATCCACAATAGCTACTTTTGAACCCATATCTAACACAAACTCCCCAGGTTCTGCCGTCCAAACAGGAACAACATCAAGTTCTATACTCCCAGGAGCATCAACTACGGCTAGTTCTCAATCCTCTGGAACAGCTGTATCGGCATCGGCATCTTCATCTGCTACTTCAACTCATGCATCGAGTATGAACCAGATTAGAAGCTATTTTTCTTCAGCCACTTTACTTATCTTTTTTACAGCGGCACTTCTCTTTTAGTTCAGTACGATACCCAGATCTTTCTAGAATAATGGAGAGAGTAATCAGGAGTCTTTAATTTTACATTTCTCATAGTGAAATCGGATCAGCATAGCATGGCATGGCATAGCATAGGGAGCACTGGGTATTAGGGGAGCTGGATTTGAAAATAGGGTCTCAACAATGACACAATGAATAAAGTCATTCGTATATGGAGAGATTTCGTTAATACAAAAGATATCTCTCAGATTAACTGCTGATGAACAATGTAAGAAATGTATTTGTGAGTTGAGTGAGATTTGTATGTTGATCGGTTTAGCCTAAATGCTATGGTCTGATGATCATGTTGGGTCGATGATATCAAGAATTCCCAAGTGGAAATATATACATAAGCCTCATTTGGAGAGTGGTTAGTGGGTGATCTTTTGCGGATATCTGAATGGGGATGGGGTTTGTGTGTTGATATGTATGATCTTAACCCAATAGTCGAGTGATTTTGGGATTTGGGGATTTTGGGGATTGGGGATTTTGGGATCTGGTGATTTGGTGATTTGGTGGGAGAGGGTAATTAATGGGTTAGTTAAAGGTGGAAGTGGAAGTGGAAGTGGAAGTGAAAGTGAAAGTGGAAGTGGAAGTGGAAGTGGAAGTGAAAGTGGAAGGGGAAGTGGAAGTGGGGAAAAGTATGAGTTTGGGAATCTAAATCGAGTTGGTGGTGGGTGGTAGGTAATGTATTTTGTGGGAGTGTATTTTGTGGGAGTGGGAGTGGGGTTGAGGTTTGAATATTCTTTTTCTTGTTTGGAGATTAGGGGAATCTTAGGATATTGGGGTATTGATATTATTGGATTATTGGATTATGTAGGATGTTATTGTCATGTATATGTATATGTTGCACTGGTGGTTAAACTTATAGCTTGAACAATTGTAATTTGAGGAGTCATTTGGGACTTGTAATTTGGAGATATCTTTATGATGGGGATGGGGGGGGGGATTAGTATTAAGGAGGAGGAGGAGGAGGATGAGAACGAGTGGATGAATTAAAGCTTCAACAAATCAAAGCTTCGAAAACTTTATTATTACGAATCTACAATCTATATAGTCTACAGTCTACAGTCTACAGTTTACAGTTTACAGTTTCCAGTTTCCAGTTGACACTTGATAATTAACAATTAATATTTAACAGTTGATAGTTAATAGTTGACAATTTATAATTTATAATTTATAATTTATAATTTATAATTTATAATTTATAATTTATAATTTATAGTTTATAGCTTAAAGTTTATAGTTCGTAGTCTTATGGTTTGGTTGTGGGGCTTGGATGTTGGATATTGCATGTTGGATATGTGTGAAGGGTGATATATGATTTTAGTAGTGGTGTTGTGTATTACTGTATGTGATTAGAGGAGAAGGATAGGGGGTGGATGGAATCTAAAAGGGTGACGGGTCTAGATGGCGATGTGAATGGCTTGTTGAAATGCGAGGTTTTATCATGGTGGACTTGACAGCGTTGAGAAGACTTCTTCTTTACATCTCTTTATTTCTGTATGTACATCATTGTGGGAAACTATGAGGATCAATGCAGGACCTGATCGTTTCGTACATAATAAGCGTTTATGAAAGTATTGTATTGTATTGTATTGTATTGTATTGTTCAGCTCATTAGCCATCTAAAGGGTCAATTTACTGCTTGCTATTTTCTCATCTCAATATTTTCTCGTTGCGATATTATAAAGTCAATACATTTATCTGTTGTACTACAAGCAGGAAAAGTATTTCTGAATATTTCTTTGTCTTCTCAATCTCCATCTTCATTTTCATCCATCTAGAGTTACAACGTCTCGAACTAAAGTCAAGTCCATGTACGATATCAAACATCAGTTACATCACAAAATATATCAATCACTCACCCCCCTCCCACAAGAACCTCCACCCTCCATCATCTTTCCTCCAAAGCACCTGCAGCATAAACATCCACAGTAGTAAAGAATTCCGCACCGCTTGGATCGAAGCAGAACAGAACCGAACGAAATATTGGTGTGATGAATCGGCTTGCTGGATTGATCAAACATTTTGATGGTGATTTGGATTATGATCTGGATATGATATTGAGAATTTGAGATATAGAGGATTGAGATTAGCGTATTCAAACTCGCCTCCTCTCCTCTTCTCCTCTTCGCCTGGGCCCTAAGAGAAACTACTATATCTTGTAGATTTTCTACTTATCCTATCCTATCCTATCCCCTCCCCTTCTTCCCCCCAAAAATGATGTTTTTTTTTATCCTAATAGAAAACGAGGAAGAAATATCATGTATAAACATTAAAAGATTTAGTTCTTTAGCCAAAGCTTTAATATCCCAAAAATTCATGAATTATCAACCCGAGAAATTGAAAGCTTTATTAGCCTGAACTCTTACTATGATTGAAGTGAAAATTAGTAATGAGTTTGAAAGTGTGATGGGAATAGCTTCAAGTTTTAGGTTGAAATGATAAATGCATGGATTTTTTAATTTTTAGACTTTCTCTCCTCACCCTTTTTCTTTTGAATTTCAAAACTTATACTATATTCTTTGGAAAACTTATTTCTTCTTTCTAATTTTCTTCTTCTTCATGTTGAATCACTTCTTGTTCTCCTTGAATGAAGGAGAAGGGGGGAAGGGAGTATGAAAACGCTGGTTGGGATGTAGGGGAAACGGCATATAGGGGATTGGAATATAGGGAATAGCCTAATGTAGGGGTATCGAGATGTAGAAGACTGGATATAGAGGAGAAAGAGAGGTTGAGAAGGTTGAGAGAGAGAGAGAGGTTGAGAGAGAGAGAGAGGTTGAGAGAGAGAGAGAGGTTGAGAGAGAGAGAGAGGTTGAGAGAGAGAGAGAGGTTGAGAGAGAGGTGGGGTCAAAGATGTGGAGAGATTTGGCTGGATATATGGGAGGTTTTGTTATATCTAAGAAGGAGAGAGATGGTGAGAGCTGAGGGATAAGGATGGAGATGGGGATGGGGATGTAGTATTTTGGTACTTGGAGCGAGAGGTAAATAGATAGATAAAATCGATAGATTCAAAGTAGCAGTGCACACTGGACGTGCTCAGTACTTCCATAGAATATAATATCACAATATGAACATCACTCAATCCATCCTTACAACTATGACTCCCCCAAAGACACGACAAAATACCTTGAGGTCCACCCTCCAGAAATGACACCATAAAAACACGTCATTCCCCTTAAATCACAGCCTTACCCCAGAAATCCCCATCTATTCATAAACCCCACGCCTTTCCCACGCGAGAACCCCCTTTTACCACATGGCACCCCAGGAAATTCCGCAAAATCCGCCATCTACCACGTGGAACCCCATATTCTCACGATATGAATCCCAAAGAATCGACCCATATTCTCATGACTCTGAGATATGATTTCAAAGAGATGTGTAGTCATGGAGCTCTGTTAGCAGTGCTAGCAGTGCTGGAAAAAGCATAAATAGATGGGCATCTCCCCTCCTGGAGAGAGATTTTAGAATATCTACATCAAACATTACAAGTTCCGCAATCAAATACGAATCTACAAGTCCAAATTCATCATTCGAAAACTCCGATCTCAACCTCTTGGATCAACAAGCCTCTTATTCTCTCAAACTATTACCGATAATCACCAACCTCGATCAAAAAGTTCGACTCAAAGAACCTCATACTCCCCTCCCAGCTCCCCGAATAGAACTTCCTCAAATCCCCAACAACTTAGCAATACACACCACCTCACAAATCCACATCCACAAACCACCACATCCAACCCCATCTCTCGACTCATCCGCAAAGATGCCCAGCGCAGACGGAGTGCGATACCTATCCGATACCGAGGAACCTGCAACTCCCATCGCCGAAATGACCCTTGATAAATGCATCGATGAGATAATGCGAGTAAAAACAATCGTTGATCGTTTAAGGGGCGACTTGTCAGACGACATAGGACTTTCCGAAGTAGACAACGACGAGATAATCAAGTTGAGGTCCCATCGCATGCATTTCTTGGTCCGTGGGATTGCAATTTTGGGCCGAATGCTCCAACTCGATCGAAGAACTCTGCCAAATGTCAATGATATGTCGCGCCACTTATACGGAGCAGATTATGATACCGTGTTGGCATCACGGCCGCCGATGCCGCGGGCACCGAACTCTTCTCCTGAACCTGGAAACTAAGCTTGCATCCTTCTCCCTGCAGCCACGTTCGATTTGACATACTAGCCAGCAGCACTCGCACAACAGAATAGCATGTCACGGCCGTACTGTCTATACCATGTACCTCCCGCTACACATCTCTCACTGTTTCTCTTAAATTTTCATTTGCATTTCTGGATATTGCTCCACAGCGTCGCCCTCTACATAAATACCCCGGGTTAGATTCGATCACCCGATTGCGTTGGAGTTTATTTTCATTTTTCATTTTTGGATATTGCTTCGAGCTTCGACTGCTTCGACAGCTTCACAGCACCAGCTATCTAGATAACCCCGGGTTAGATTCGATCACCCGTTTGCGTTGGAGTTCGTTTTCTTTTTTCTTTTTTTGGATACTGCTTCGACTGCTTCGACTGCTTCAATCTTACATATCCCTCATATCCCTCATATCCCTCCTAATTCGCATTGGTCAATTTTTCATTTTTGGCGAGCGCAGAGCCCAAACACAATGTGGCTAGCTAGGTAGCTAGGTAGCTAGGTAGCTAGCCCTCACCACTCCTTTATAGTACCGGTACCACAACACGCGTTGGATTTTCCCAAACACACACAAATAGTAGATATATACTTTCCATCACTCAATGAAAAGCTATCTTACCAAAAACTTTTTGGGTGACTTGATTGGAATGGTGTTGATATTGATATTGATTGATATTGATATTGATGTGACTATATAACTGAATGAATTGAATGTTAACATGACTGCATGAATAAATATTAACATGACTCAATATGCATTACTAAAGAAAAGAAAATTCCTTCACATATTCGTTCACATTATTGCTACCCCACCCAAGAAAAATACGCGAGGGAAAAAAAAGGGGCTTACTACTGTAGCGACCCTACCCCACCCCACCCCACCCGCTCCCTCCTTTCTACCAGTACTGCCTATCGCTTGATCAAAATCCCACCTGAGACTAGGTATGAAAGTGAATCCCAACCAGTAGGTAAATTAAAGGATCCAAATTATAATCCAAGCCGCATTCAATTCATAAAAATTTCATCGATACATTGAGTCATTCATTCATTTATTCCTTTTCATTCATTCATTCATTCATTCATTCATTCCTATGCAAACAAACCCTCTGCTATTTCCCCTAATAAACATTCTATACTAACCATGCAACCCCTCAAATCAGGATCAAAGCAAAGCCATGTAACAATCATATCTGGCCTGCCAACGCAGTAAGTAATTCATTCGTTCATCGATCTTCCCTTGCCTTCCCTCAATGCCTTTCCTCAATGCCTTTCCCTTCCGTCGATACGCCATCCCGAATGAAAAGAAGAAGTGACGGGAAAGAAAAAGAAAAAAAATAACCCCAATTTATGTTTCCTGTGCATTGCAGTTCTCCCTTTCCCGTTAACTCACGTCGTATTTCCTGTGTAATGATTGCAGCGCCTAATATCCCAGTCGCACATACGATTTTGACACCACGTGGTGACACTAACCCGACGTATCCATAGCATCTCCCAAAGCTGAAGCCGCCGCCGCCGCATCAGCAGCAGCAGCAGTTCTCTCCGCTCTCTTCCTCATCTTAATCTCCTCTCTCCATGCCCTAATTCTCTCAGCCAACTCCGGAACTGGAATCACATCCTCAATCTTCAACGGTGTACGATTGAAAGGATCTTTTTCATCGCTCAATAGATAACTCTTAATCGTACTCCTATCCAAAATCTGTTTACTAACAGGTAGCATGACCGGATCTACCATAAGAGATGCCATAAGTGGATCTTGGAATTCGTCCGGAATTTCGCCCAAATCTTCTTCATCTTGATCATCATCTTCTTTAGCAGCCTGAAATCGAGCCTTGAGAACTTCCCAAGCGTTAAGATCTTCTGCGGATTTAAGTCCATAACGCGCCAGGATTCGGGAAGCAGTGTTAAAGTTTTCGGGTTTATAGGAACGACCATCTTTAGCGACAGCATAAACGAAAGCTTCAGAAACTCCAAGGTTGATGTAGATCTCAACAAAGTCGCTTAGGAAAGCTCGTGGTCTAAATTGGTACTTTTCCAGATTTTCAACCTTTAAGTTGGTTGACTTATTCCCAGTAATAGTATCAACAGTATAGTTCAACATTGCTGCAACTCGGTCCACAATCTCCGGCATGGTAAAGGAGGCGCTCAAAGTGGAAGAAAATAGCTTCATCATGGCGAGGGTCTCGTTGGTCAGTTGCATGTATGATTGTGCTTGACCTTCCGCCTCTCGCAACGCGGTTTCTTTCTTCTCTCGATCCTCGTCACTCATGGTGGGGTTTTCTGCCTCTTTTCTGAGTTCGACTTGAAGATCATGGATCTTAGGAAATTTGGTAAGAGCTTCATCCAGAACAAAAGTAGCATCATTTAGTAAGAGATTGACGAATCGCAAGAAAAACTCGGTATTGGTTCTGAATCGTGTTAGTGCAATTACGCATAAACGTGCTCATGATGTACATACTTGCTCTCTTGCATTAAGCGCTGCCTATAAACATCGTTAGGCCACACGCACTTGATAACTTGAAAGATCTCGTAGCGAATATTGAATTTGTCATAGAATTGAGTATGTCCTCCAGTAGATTCACATTCTATGAACCATTAGCATCACAGAAAGAATGACATGGCATTGTGATGACATTGTGGGCGAACTTACCAATATAAAACTTGAGCAATGCATGAAGTAAATGGTCATTAGCAAATTGTGATCCCATCAAGACATCACCCAAAACACCTTTAGTGCGATGATACACTGGCCAGGTACCAGCAAAGAGCAATGACACAAGCTTTGCCTTTAGGTATGGATTCTTGATGTATTCAGAATTCGTCAAGAAAGTCATGCTGAGTGCAACGATCTCATCGCCAACAGCCGAAATCATAACATCAGGGATAAACCTACACACATCGCATTAGTGGCTTTTTGTACAACAGTTAAAATAAACTAACCGGATAATAAAGTTGAAGTTGGTGATGATATCCTCGAGAACATATTCGGGAAGATAATCGAAAGCCTCAGGAGGTGTTGAAGGTAAAGGCAACCTATTTGTGTCAGTAATTTGAGCAAATAAAGAATAAAACGATCGGGTCTTCATACTTGATGGTTTGACTAGGGGTATAAGCAGATTCCGTGGCGATTCTCAACAGCCAGACAGTCACATATCTCATGAATATGAGAGATTTGGCTTGCATAGGCTTGTCAGAAAGGACCCCCTCAATGGCCATTCTCTTTGACATTGAATTTTCCAGGACCACGTTAATTCTCTGGAGTCTCAGATCAATTACAGCGGCAGCTCGAGGATCCTGGTTTTGATTAGTGATGAATTTGAAAAAGGCTAATGATGAGTGTTTGACTTACACTAGCGATTTTAGCACGTTCAGCCTCAATCGCTGCATATTGCTTCTGAATATACTTGATATCTTTCTCCAAACTCTTATGAGTGGCATTGAGAGCTTCACTGCCATAATGATGGGCAGCCAACGTCAGAAAGAAGATCTCAGAGATGAAATTAGACGTGCCGCCAACATTAACCTCGTAATATTTCTCAGAAGCCTTCTCATCAGCGTTCAACTTCGTCTCATCCTTGATATCTACTCGAGGTTCACGCCGTAAATAATCGATATCGATCTTCGAGATCTTTGAAAATGTGCTATCCATGAATGGTTCGCAGAGGCCATCTAATACGACAGTGACGTTGTGCATAAACCCATCAGAAGACACTTCTTTTGGATCCACCTGAATTGCTCGGCGTTTGTGATTTGTATTTACAATGTATGCGAACCAATCCAAAGTTTTGCTCTTGGCTATCGGACTTGCTCGAACAAGATGGTTGATGATATCAAGTAAATCTTTTTGATGTGTTTGTAAAGTTAAACGCAATGCCTCTTGAGATGTAGAAATGTGTCGTTTATCCATGGTCTTCGGTGCAGCAAAATATTCCTTAGAAACTTCGGGTTGTAAAGGAGATATTCTGAAGAAAGGACCAAGTAGTGTGTACTTTTCAATGGTATTTGGGGATACAGCCATCTGGAACAGTGGAGATTCAGCAATAGCCGTCGTGATTGGGTTGAACTGCGTAAGTAATTTTAAAGCCTATGAGAGATGTTAGTTCTACTTGCTGATCTCGAAAGTCGACGGTTCTTACATGAACATAGGGTTTATAAACATCGTTCATAGTGAGGTTAGAGAGTGAGCCACTCAAGCCGACAAATCCCTTGACAATCATAGACTTGGCCATATCATCCTCCGCAAAGCGAGCTACAGCTTCCTCGAGAAAGTCAGGGCAGATACCTTTGTCTTCGACAGGTTCCAACAGAAAGTAGGGGGTAAGGGAATCTGTCGCCGGGTTTGTCTCTCGTCTATAAAATGTTAGCTAGATATATTACCTTCTTCAACCTAGAGAACCAACTGGAAAATCTCCGGCATTTCGGCTGCAAAGATGCAATTGCTCATGCATAAGCGTTTGGCTTCTTTGAGCACTGCATCCTTCGGTCCTGCATAACCCCGCAGTCCCTTCGAAGCCTTCATGGTTCGTTTCCAACATGGCAATAAGTAGTCGAATACGGATTTACTGTGTGGAATCGAGGAGCAAGCTTCCATAAGAGCGCCATCCAACTTCCCAGCCGACAATCTAATCTCCGCATGGTCCTCCTCGAGTTCTTTTCTCAAGTCCGGCAGAAATATGAGTTTATTATTCGAGGCATCCGTACGTTGATTAAGATCTAGAGTAATTCGAAAGATTTGTGAAAGAATTCGATCCTCGTATGCTTCTAGAGACTCTTCGGCGAGATTAGGTTTGCGGGTGGATGGCCGGGTAGGTTTCTGCATGTCTGATTCAGTTCTGGATCGCTTGCCTAGAACGGGCTGATGAGGATCAGTTCTTACAGACGAAGTATTTCCAGTAGAGCTTGCTTGTGCGCCCAGCTTTGCGAAAGGATTTGTGGCTGACGGAGGAGTAGCACTCGCGGGTTTGATATTGATCGTTGCTTTAGCTACTGACTCGGCCGATGATCCATTGTTCACTGGCGCAGCTGGCTTTGGAGTAGAACTAGATGCTGAAGCTTCTGCGCTTGCGTTGGGAATTTTTTCAAAGCTCGAGGATGCGGAACCAGATAACTTTTCCATGCGGCGTCGTCGGATCTATGAATATAGAGGTTAGAGTGCACATAACGGCATATAAAATAGCTTCATTTACCTGTTCCATCTTTTCCTTATCTGGAGCATCTGGCCCATTGGGCGGTGGTGACGGTTGATCTGCCATAATATGAATTTGAAATATTGAAAGTGTTGTGTAGGAAAGATGTTAATTTGGATGTATCGCAGATGTTCTTATGTGCTAAATGGTTAGCCAGCCTCGTGGGGGGTGGAGGGTTTATCTGTTAGCGTTACGATTAGGCTTGATAATCGAGTTACAAGGGTTTGTATTATTTATCACTCTCGAATCTTCTAACCCGTAGTGTGGAGGAATTGAAATCGTCATAGAATTGCCTGCCAACTGCTGTACAATAACAACAATAGAATGTCTTTCCAGATTGTTCATGATTTAAATTCATTTTAATACGCAAACTCAATAGGCCTTCTGAATGGCACATTTTAATTAATGTTTATTAGAATATTGGAGTAGCATCTATCCATAAAGGATCCTACGAGCAAGATAACAATGCCATCAGGATCAGGTAAAGGAAGTGATAATTCTCGAGGGTTATCATGAATATACCAAGGTCTATCAATAGGACATTCTAGGGGGTGCTTATTAGTAGATCTTCCACCAGCAATCAGTAATATGAAAAGCTGGATAAATGCCCGGCCACTATATCATTATATTCTATTACCGCCTAGAGAGCATCAAAAGACCCCCATATAATTCATTCATTCAGTCTTTACCAAAATGCTTCCCCCAAACGCCTTGCTACAAAGCAGATACATAAATGTTAGAATACACACTCAGTATTGGTTCCTGAGACCCATACTGTCCAACTTCTTGCAGCTCGACATGGGCATATCTCTAGCCCGTTGAATCTTATCCCCATCGTTACTAAACCAACCTTGAGCTTCCTGGAGTAATTGATTTCGCTGGTGTACTTCTTGTTCGCACCCAATCTTTAATCGCTGTACAAATTGAACCTCCGCTTCCCGGTCGAGCTGTGCCAGTTTGTGCGTACTGAAGCCTTTGATCTCCGTGGGATTTACATAATAGTCGACGTTCATCCTCGAGCTGACCCGGTGGTCAGTATGTGGCGGCACAGGGTTGTCGAAACGCATGGAAGGACCGCTAGATCCGCCTCCAGAGAACAGCGACCCGAGTAAGGGTATGCCAAAGAGTAGTATAATAGGTAGTAGGCTTATAAGTGTTTGAGTCAACGAAGCCGGTGCTTCTGGTGGTGCATTAGGATCTCTCGGTCTCCGCCTTGGCCTTGCACCCCCGAACTGATGTACTCTAATACCTGGCCCACCACCCAGATTGAAAACAAATCCAGGCTGATCATTGAACATTCCACCACCACCTAACAAAATGTTAGTTCCATCAGCCTCACTAAGTTTAGGAAACTTACCAAAACCTCCTCCTCCAAAGAACCTCTGAAACATCTCTTCCGGACTAATCTCCTCTTCCCACATGGACCTCCCACCAGGTCTCGCCGCTGCCCCTCCCCCAGCACTCCTCTGTGAAAATCCCGAGAAAGGATTTGACTGCGGCGCTCCCCCACCAAATCTGCTATCCGGATCCCCGCCAAATCTATCGAATTTCGCTTTCTTGTCCTTATCACTCAGCACACCGAATGCCCTGCTAACCATCTTGAAAGCTTCATCGGCATGTTCGTGCCCATTCTTATCCGGATGGGTCAACAGACTCAATTTCCTATAGGCCTTCTTGATCTCCGTCTCCGTCACCGTAGTCTTGACTTCCTCCAGCCCCAAAATATCGTAAAATGCCGTGGGCGAACATTTTCTAACCCTCACCACGGCAGCCTTTTGCTCAATTGTATATTTGCGGTCCTGATTTCCCTGATTATGTTCTCGCGATTTGGCGGTTCCGTTGGCCTTTGTGTCGGCGCCAGAGGTGGTGGCTGGCATTGCGCCGTTTTTTGTTGAGGTATGGGGGGTCGCAGATTGCGCAGATTGAACAGCGTGTCTTATCGCACAAATATTCCAATTTTCACCAATATCGGATATTGCAAAAGTTAATGATAAGTATATGTTGGGCTGTCGCAATATTCGATATGGCCACGATGCTAATGTGCTTGTCCGGGTGTTTCTGTTCACCTATCGTGCGCTAAAATGTTCCCTGCATGGATTCTGCAAACCAGATTTATGGAAAATGGCTAAGCACGTGATACATATTTTCTGTTCTAGTAGCACATCGTCATAGAATTATCCGTGAGATTGTATGAAACAATGTAAAAGAGGTTATTCACAAAGAGTCTTCTATTCCTAAGCTTCTTCCATACGTTCCATCCCATCATACCCTTGCAATCCGGGGGAAAAAATGTCTAATCAAGACGAGGCAGTCGAAAATGTCCAAAAGACTACACTTTCCTACGCACAGGACTGGGGCCGTGAGTTTTCATCCATCCCCTCCATTCACCCCTCCATACCACCAAAAACCTCCCCTTTTCATCTGCATCCCCAAAAAATAACTAACCCACCTATCCCTCTCCCAGGATCTCCCCTCCCACCCGTCCTCCTCGCAACTTTCACCACCGCCCTTCACGCCCGCCCGCTACAACCTCTTCCCCTCGCCTTCACCCCCGTCTTCCTCTTCAGTACCTACCTCAATCTCTCCGGGTATACCGTTGATTCGGCCGGCTTAACAGCTGCATGGTCTGGTCTATATCTCATACTGGCCAACCGAAGGAAAGCATCGGGCAAGAATATGTATGCAAGAATCGGGAGTAGATTTGGGGCGAGAGGTATGGTTAGAGGTGCTGCCATGGGTGTTGCGGGTTTGAATTTGGTGGGTGGTGGAATTACATATGCTTTTGGCAAGAGGAAGGATGAGGATGAAGCTCTTTGAGAAGTCCATGGAAGATATATCCATGTCTAGGGGTGTTGTATTATATTGGGTAATTTAAGGGGTCTAAAAGGTTGCTAAAAAAAAACTATTATGCTGGGGGTTGTGCTAGTTGGCTAATGATCAATGATAATGTGTCACTGGCTGTAGAATGTATATTATTATGTATGGAATGCCATCAGAGCTTTAAGACAATAGTCAGGTATGAATCTGAACTTTTGTACATATAACCAAACCTATATTCATAAGAATAACTCTATGTCGAGTAGTGAAACCTAGCATAGTTCCGTGATCCAATGCCATATGTTAACCCCTTTAAACTCCATATTCGCATCGGCCCTAACGCGCACTGCATAACCGACGTCTTTCTAAAATCCTATGCAACACCCTTCCTACCCAGTATACCTGAACACCATAAAAAGCTAACTAGTATCTACCCAGCTAGTGACCCCAAAATCTCGTCAAAGTCAAACAGATCCAGAGAAGTAGTAACGTCAAAGCGATGACACGAGCTATCTTTGAAGACTTGGTGGCCGAAGGCTGTTCTAAGCTGTTATGATAGAGACCACTGAGACTCGAGATCTTGAACTCGGTGATATATTTAATATCAACTTCACGGGCCTTTGGCTCGGCGTAAGTTTTGTACTCTTCGACAATTGATTGTACACCCCAACCAGAGACATGACGAATAATGGCAGCAGCGCAGCCAGTTCGATGCTACAATTCAGTCAGCTTGGAATCATTTCAAAAGTCTCTTGATGTGATTAATTACCTTTCCATGATTGCAGTGAATTAACAATGGATGATTCTCCTCATCGAGAGATATTCTCATAATTTGGTTCATGATGTGCTCAGGAATATCAACCTTTTTCGTTCCTTGCATTTCAATGACATAATGACGTATACCTTGCTCCTCGATGAATGCCAGAAATCCTGGAGGGTATTCTTTCTTTACGAGAGTGCTATGAAGACTTAGTACTAGTCATAAAACTACATCGCAAGGTTCCTCACACGATAGATTTCAATCCGAGCGATCTAAGATACTCAAAATCTTCTGGTTGAGGGAAGCTGCTACGATAAATCGCATTTGGAAGAATAACACCAAAATTGAGAGGGCGACCCTCTTGCTTCTCCTTGGCCAGAGCTTTGGCAGCGTCAAGTGATTTGGTTACTGTTCATATTATTAGTCAATTGACTAAATTTATAGAAAATAATAAAAAACGTGTATGAGTTTGTGGTTCAATTACCTTGTGTCGCAACAGCTTCTGCTGTTGAAGGAAACATTGTACCAAGATCTCTTCCAACATCCACAACTGGTGTTGATAAAGCCTCAAGGCTAGTCTGATGGGAAGAGCTTCTACCCTCTCTATGCTTCTTGTCCTTTTCCTTGTCTTTCTTCTCGTCTTGATTATTGCCGTGCCTGACCTCATGAGCAACCATAGAGACTCCTAGATTTCCTAACTCCGTAGCTTCTTGTTCTCCCACAAAAATTCTTGTTGATCTTCTGGAAATCTTTGCGACCGTTTCGTCCGCCATTATTGTATGAAAGATTGTGAGGTATGTAGATTGGTGTGGGTGTGGAGTGTATACGAATTATCGTTTGGGGATAATTACTTCTCAGCTGGAGCTTGATTCTCGAGGTAAGGATTCTTGATGGTATGTTGATGCTTGTGCTGGTGCTGGTGCTGGTGCTTAACAGAAGGGAATCCTCTTAACCAGAGAAATCTATCCTCTTGGGAAGGCCTTTAATGACCACGACTAAACTTTTATCTATAACATGGTGTAGATGGATGGGTTGAGGGTTGTTGGGTTGTCTTGTGGTAAGGTAGGTAGATGTTCTGTTAAAGGACTGGGTGGTCGTATGAGGTGAGGTGAGGTGAGGTGAGGTGAGGTGAGGTGAGGTGAGGTGAGGTGAGGATGAGGTAAAGTAAGGTTTTAATGTAGAAGTAAGAAGGACAAGTCAAAAGTCAAAAAGGTTAATGACGAAAACCCTAATCCTGGTGGATTAAAAGTTGTGCGAAAGTTAAAGCTGGTAGATTCATAACTTAAGATTATTATTATTCAGTACGGAGTAGTCCAAAAAAAATTTGATGTTTCTATCAGACTACCGGTACTGGCAGTGGTAGTAGTATAACAAATCTTCAGATCTAAAGTCCATTAGGTAAGGTGAGATTTGTTTTTAAAGTTTACTACTCCAAGAGTAGATTAGATAATTTACTACTTAGTATTTACCTAAGTAAGAAAGAGATTGATATTACGAAGTTATTCTTGTCCCCCGAGAATCACCAGAGATGAGGCATAATAATGATAAATAAATCACAAAGAAAATTTGATTCACAAAGCAATATACATATATATACATCTATATATTATATAGGTATATATGCATATATATATAAGTATGTTTTATCCATCTTGACGTGGCTTGTCTATTGAGGTGGTGTTGCAAGTGTGGATTCATATACAAGGGCTCGAAGGGAAAAGACTAGACTCAAGAGGGCAAGTCAGGAGATTTAATCATCATTTTAGTCTTCAAGAATGGAGCTCCCCGTTACATCCGCATCCGCACCTGCATCTCATGTACCAGCCATGCCTCTTTTTCTACATGGTTTATTAACTGCA
Organism: Myriosclerotinia curreyana; assembly: GCA_002162495.1. Classification (NCBI taxonomy): domain Eukaryota; kingdom Fungi; phylum Ascomycota; class Leotiomycetes; order Helotiales; family Sclerotiniaceae; genus Myriosclerotinia; species Myriosclerotinia curreyana. Next base: position 22,330 of record NGKJ01000157.1, on the reverse strand, counting down.
CAATGCATAATGCACATCAATGGAGATGGAGGCTGGAGAATCATGAGATGGATTGGTAAGCCCCCAATTAACATTCTACATTATTCTAAAAATCATGCGAGAATAAGCATAATTTGGCGTTTAGATACTGCCAGTAGATATATACTTTGTGGTTGTCGTGTGCTCTTGTTATTAGTTTAACATCAAGCGATTTGCTTAAAGGCAGGGAGGGAGGGCTTGTATTTTATGATTATTCAAAGCTTCATAAAATAAAAATGAATCTTGAATCTTTGATCATCTCTCGCTGACTTGACTTAACTACTTAGCCACTCTCATTTTCGGCTAATCATACTACTCCTAACTCCTATATCCTATATCCTAACACCGCAGACCAGACCATACTCAAAGATTAAAGAATAATACAATAATAATCTTAAATCGATGATCTTTACACTTTTCCAAATTAAAATTAACCCTTCAAACCCTAATAATACTGTCTGTATGTATGGGGGAAACAAACTCACAGCTCTAGCCAATCGAATGCTAGAGACCGGAGTATTCCCACTCGGCTCGCTTGCAAACTCTCTTGTTGCTTATAAGAACTTTGAATATATTTTATATATTTTAATAACAATAATCCCTTCTTTTTTATACAAGTGAATAATTTAGACAGGACAAAAACTCGGTATCATAGATTTTACCTTCGGTTGAGGCATTCATATCTATTATCTACCATCTACCACACTTGAGATAGATATAATATGGGTAATACCGTACTCCAGAAACCCCATACCATACCATCCCATCCCCCATAAAGCCCAGACTAACTTTAACCCAAAGTCAAAACCTCACCAAACCACTCATCATCATCATCATCATCATCATCATCATCATCATTATCCCTTTCCTCTCATTCTTCTCAAATACTACCTACCAGTCCTCATATCATTAAAAATCCATCAAGTCACGGTATATGGAGCCTCCCCCGCAGCCCAGCTTTTCCTTTAAATGACGCGAGAGTACCGCATATACCGCTGCAACCGTGCCGTGCTCGAGAATTAAAATCAACGTACATGCATATGATCATACAGATGAATCACGAGTATATTTCCGAGAGAGAAAAATGACCAAAGCAATCATCGAACGATGAAGGGGTATTTGATGGTATTTAGGGCAGTGAGTATCAAGAGCAGCAGTGGAGAGCTCTTCTAATTACTACGCCCATTAATTAGTACGAGCCTGGTTATGACTATACGTCTAGAAAGATCCGAGATCGTGATTCAAACGATTGGTGACGGGTAGCATTGCAAATCTCCGCCGTCCTATTGATGCCAGGGCCATCGAATCGAAGGGTGCTCCTCGGCAGGAGTAAAAGCATACGATGCTCTGTTGAAAGTGCAAAGGTAACTGAGAGATCAAGGAGACCACTTGAGGAGAAGAATATTACCTGACCAGGATCATATGGATATTTGGGGTTCTTAATATACCGATTTATACCCTCGAGATCAGTATCTCATGGTGTACTTTCTTCTGTGGAAACCTCTTAAAGGTTTCCAATCCTTCAGTCCCAGTAGGTGCACCCAAAATTTTTGATGGGTGAATGTTCGTGTCTTGAAAGTTCATCGGGAGATCTTATTATTGGGCTCTGTAGTGCCATTGTTATAAGAAGTTGCTATATTCAATATTGGAGGCTTCCTAGTTAACAGTAACAGAAAGACCTATTGGTAATATAATTCACAAGTGACAAAGGTCTTAATAGCAACAAAAACAAACGAGGCATAGGTACCTGAAAATGCAGTTGCCTCAGAACATCATATTACCCCCTGTAAATTCTCGGCTACATGTGCAGTCGATATATGCAGAAGTTTGCTGCAGAAAACTTTGAATCTATATGTATCTCGCAAACATCGAGATCTATCGCGGACGGAGTGGAACATGATGATTCATGAGATGAAATCTCGCCCCCAAACCTTCTAATCCTATTGTCGAAAAGAAATCCTCATATCGGATGGATTTAGTTCCCGGGGTGCCATATACATACATCTCGCGACGGTTTTAAGAGCCGGCGTTTTTGAGACGTGGGTTTGGTGATGTGGAGATGAAGAGATGAAGGACTGATGAGCCAGTCAGGCAGAGGATTTTCACACGTTAGCTCCTTCATTTCTTTCGCTAGTTAGTGTATGTGGATTGACAAAGCGTTCAGAAAAGCAAATCGACGACATTGGACACCTTCTACCGACGAGAACAGATGATATTAATGATGATGATGATGATGATATCAGAACATTCTTCACGAGTCCTGACACACCAGCGAATGATCCGAAATATATCTCTGGCTGTATACGTATGTCGAGTTCGTTTCTATTTTGAAATAAGGAAGCGTCAGTGACGTCAAACGAATAAGTTCATGAAACGAAGGGAGATGATATAGGAAGAAAGAATTACCAATCTACTCTCGAGAGTTGTGCTGTAGCCTGTTTGTAGCTAAGCTTGATGGGTCTATATCATCACTCTCGGGAACTTGCAACGTGGAATCCCCAGTAATTAACGAGAGGTTATCGAGAGGAGCTGGAGAGAAAGAAGTTGACGACTTAGTTTTTTTGAAATGTGAGTTACTGAAACCCACAAATCGTTTTTTTTTTGAGTAGGTAGTGGAGGTTGGTGAATCAATCATGCTACCAGTACGCCGTACTATACTATCAACATGATTTATCTGTCTTACAATTGTTGCAGATGGATTAGGACGATCGGTTGTGGAATTTGTAATTGGACTCACTGCTGTCCACAAGAGAAACATATAGGTGCCTTAAAAAGAAAGCATTTCGGAAACGTTCATGAGGATGGTTGTGAGTTTATTCGTGACGAGAGTATGGTATTTATGTAATATTGAATGCAAGGTAGAATACAAAGAGCATAGTGGATTGTTCCAGCTTGAGAGAAACTCCATTACAAGTTGTTGATTGTGATAACTGGCAGGAAGCATATGTAAAGAAATTGTGATGATAGAAAAGAAAGTTACAGGAATCATGAAGTATCAATGTCAGTCCTGCAGCTTCACTTTCAATGTGCAAACATGAAAGGTATAATTATTATTAATCGTTTTCTTTTTCTTCTTCTAATTCTAGTTCTAATTCTAAAGTTGAATATTTATACAGGGTATCGTAGTATTTAAAAAGTCCTCCTTCCGGTTGATAAAAACACACCATGCCAGGTGAACTCCTTCTCTAGAAATGCTATACGTTATTCATAATTCATAATTCATAATCCGTGATCCATAATCCATGACTCCCCAGTTCTAAATATCCAAAATCCAATCCATAACTCCCACCTAGTCTCAAATCCAAGTCCAGGTCCAATCCATACTTCCCACCTAATCAATATCCAAGGTCAAGTCCCAAGTCGACGCCACAAGAATCGGTATTCCAAGTCACCATCCACAGGACAATCTCAAGGTTCTTACATGCTCCAGGTTGTTGAGACCAATGGAGGAAGTTCCCCACCTACAAAGTAGAGATGTTTTCGATTGTCATTGCTTCAAGTGACGAGGAATCCTCATCTTGCTTTGAGGACGAGGAATTGAAGTAAGCTCCTGCACCAACTGCCAATCCACCAAACAACAAACTTAATCCAATAGCCTTGCCCATGCTCAATTTTGCCATTCCCTTACTGGGAGATTCAGGCTCATCGTTGAGTGTAAATTTTGAAAACGCATCTTCAAATTCTGCGTCCAATCGATACAGTTTGGGATTTGGGACATGAAGTTTGGGTTCCGCAATATGGATTTCATGGCGATCAGTTTTTGTGTTGCCAAAAGCTGGTTTCTGCGTCATGCTGTTGAAAAAGTTTTCCTTTCTCTGAGCTGATGGCACATCGAGTCGTGGCCTATTGGGAGGATTGCGCAATCTGTGGGCTGGACTGATTGGAGCAGCTGGAAGTTTGCCATAGAATGGAGATGGGCCGTTGAATGAAGCCGAGGACTGGAACGAGGTTGGTGATTGACCAAAAGGTTGGACAGGGATTTCATTATTTGAAGTCGCGTCCAAAGCACGATGTCGGATGTTAAAGTTGTGTTCTACACGAGTAATGGTAGGATCCCAGTCCATTTCATCGCTCTCTTGTAATTTCCAAGCTGGTAGCTCACCAGTGGACAAATAATGGTTCATCTCGGCATGATTCAAACCAGAAGTGGCAGTCTTTGGAAGAAGTTCCATTTGCCTTGGAATTTCATTATATCGATTGTAGTTTCGATTATAGGTGTTTGAGTAAGTTTTTTCGCGGAAGCCAGATGTGTGACTTTGATGAACATTTTGGTATGATTGTTCTTGATTATTTGGGCTGCTCCTTTGAGAGTGATGAGTTGGTGGGGAAGGTGTTCGGTGTGTTGAGGCCATAATCTCATCAAGAACATCTGACATTGCATTGCCAGATGTTTCTGAGGTCTCAAACTTTGCTGGTGTATATATTGGCCCTGGAGTTTTCTTCCAGAGTGAGATTTTCTTAGGACCAAGGTAAGAGCGCGATCCACGTACAATAAGGAAGTTGAAAAAAATGGTGCAGATGTTTGCTATCATCGTGCTGAAGGAGGAAAATTGTGTCAAGAGTCCACTTTCGAAAATGGAACATAAAAGTACTCGCAAAACCAGTTGCAGAAGTAGTTGATATCCATACCAGTTGAAGAAGCCAATAATACGCTTTGGGTTTCCTCTTGGATGCCATCGTGAGAAGAATGGATTCATGCCGCATGATAGAAAATTGCAAAGTATACTCCATCCGACGTATCTCTTGGATGACAGGAAAGAGGTAATGTTAAGTGTCATGCCCTCCGAAAAGTAGGGAATGAAGTCCGAGGCCTTGCCCAGAATATCTGTGGCACTGAAGAGAGCCAGAATAAGAGCGATGATTTGTCCAATAATAACGAGGTACCAGATTGTGGATACGATTGGGTAGAGGAGGGATTGATAGATGACGTTTTGAAAGGTATCCTTCCATGTCTTTTGGCTTCTGATCAACTGGCTGAGAGCATTCAATCTTCCAAGCCAGTCAGATTTTGCGAATTTGTCCGCTTTGTCACGTAGTTCCTGAGCTTTTGGTGCGCACTTTTCGCAAACCATTGGGTAACGTTGGTCAAGATCTTTCTTCGCAATGCGGATTCTCTCTTCACAAAGCTGGTATTCTGGATGTCCAGGATCAAGCTGAACATTGAATTGCTTCATAAGATCATGATGATACTGTTGATTGCGTAAGCATCGGTCGCAGAAAATCGATGATGTTGGTCGCAAATTTGAACTTTTGACCTGAACAAATTGGTTGTTCAAAGTTGATTGAGTAATTGAGATTGGAGGATCAGTGATGTCTCCATTAGCATCAAGATGATTGTCTGCATCACAACTGTCACATTTGAAGTGAGACATTGTGTTATTGAACTTGTAGTTTGATTTTTTGCCACAATAAAAGCACACCAGACGCCTTTTAAAAAACGACATTGTGGTGACAAGACTTTCAATGTCTGAGTTGAATATGGGTGGAAATAGAGTAGAAGTTTGGATGTTTTTGAGTTCAAAGTAGTGAATTGAATTGTTTGAATTATTTGAATGTGTATGTGTATGTGAATGTGTGATGAGTTTGATGAGTTTGATGAGTTTGATGAATTGAATTGAATTGAATTGAATGTGATGATATTGAATGGTTTGTTTCGAATGCATGGGTTGTACAAAGTGGGTGGATGGATGGATGGATGGGATGATGATGATAATATATTATTCGCGTCGCGTTCGAACGTGTTTTTTTTAAAGTTCGGATTTTAGTTCATCGGCTTTATACTTCAGTACTCGAGTACAAATTAGGAATAAACGGGTTCGGCTCACGGCTACTGGTAATTCCGGGTACCGATACCGGCATCACTACCCGTACCCCGTACCGAATAATTATTGTATGAAGTAGGTAAGTACGAAGTATGAAGTAACTACCTACCGGTACTACTCTCGAGTATTATTATTGTGTGAATTCATCTTCCCGTACACAATATTTCATATTCTGATAAACACATTCACCCATTCACCCATTCTCAACCAAAATCAAAACCAAACTTATGTCACACAATCAAAATTTCTTAATGATTGAGTAGGTATATGAATCTCAATCTAGTACAATCTAGTACAACATCATCCTCTTCTCTTCTCTTCTCTTCTTGAAGATTCTAGCAACGTCTACCTCATTCAGCCTTGCCTTGCCTTGCCTGGCTTCAAATTATGATGATACTTTCAGCCTTGTCCATAATTCTAGCAGCAACCTTGATAATTATCACCACTGCCTTTGTACGAGCCTTTCCAATGTTTCAGAATGTTGTATTGACTTGAAACAATGTAGCTTCGACTCCTCTATGTCATATCTCCAAATCCTCGGCGCCCTCCAATCAAAAATAAAGATGAGCCTTCTCATATGGTGGTAGTTCTTGGTTCTGGCGGTCATACTGCAGAGATGATATCTCTTCTTCGCGATACGAATGCGTCAAGATACAAACATCGAACGTACATTATATCTGCAGGAGATAACTTTTCTTCTACCAAGGCGCAGGATTGTGAGGAGCGTATCCAATCGAAGCTTCGACCTTCATTACCATGTACCAAACCTGGCGAATATGATTCTACTACGGGCATCTGGGATCTTATAGTGGTTCCAAGAGCGAGGGAGATACATCAACCACTGTATACCGCGCCTATTTCGTCATGCTGGTGCATGCTGGGTTGTCTCAAAGCACTACACAAAATTTCGGTGACCAGTACAATCCACCAGCAATATCCGGACATTATTATTACAAATGGTCCTGCTACAGCGGTCATTGTGATTCTAGCTAGCTTTTTGCTGAAATTTCTGGGGCTGGCCCCTATTTGGAAGATGCAAACGATTTATGTGGAGAGTTGGGCAAGAGTGAAGACATTAAGTCTAAGTGGGAAGGTTTTATTATGGCTAGGTATCTATGATCGATTTCTTGTTCAGTGGGAAGGCCTAGCTAAACAGATAAATGGGGGTGACACTGGAAAGAGGGTGGAATGGAGAGGCTTCTTGGTACATTAGCAGAACGCCCATTGTCATCTGCGATACCATAGCCCATGCTGCAAAAGTCTCCCTCAATCTAAGACAGTGCAACTGATTACCACGCAAAGCAACAGTAACCACCCTGGCGCATCTAACAATGGCTTCTAGTTTCATCCTTGATATTGTAGTCCAACATCGCCCCCGTTTTATATTGGTTAACGCCATTTATGCCCCTATAGTGTTGTTGTACATGCCTCTGGCAGCTTGAGTATTCTTATGCGGCCGCCGTCGTTGCCGGCTCTTCAGCAACATCGTATGTCTCCTCCAAAAGAGCAGCCTCCTCATTTTCGGTTCCAACACCAGTGTACGCCCCTTGTTTTTGTAAGTTCGCTGCCTCAACTTCCTTCGTAGCCCATGATTTCCATTCCTCGTAACTCTTATCCTCCAGTTCCATTCCGATCTCCAAAGCACCCTTGTGAAAGTATGCCCCAACGTACTCTGCCTCTTCTCTTGCAATTCTTCGCTCGATCTCCTCTTCGTGGCGGAGAGCATAGAATTCCTTCCGTGCTATATCATAAGCTTCGTTATTGGATATTTGCATGTTGTGTATCAGCCAAAGCTGTCTCTGTACCACACTATCGAAATGTTAACCAAATGATGCAATATCCTCTGAGTCTATTTCACCTTTCACCCGTCAAAGGTCTTCCCGGCTGTACTATTCTACTCCAATCACATCTTTGCCCATCACGACCATCGTTCTCCAATACAATTCTTGGTCTTGCTAACTCCCATGGGTGATCACGGAAAAATTCTTGTCTCATTCGATCTTCTTCGTATACAATAGCTTGTGGTCTGAACAGCTTGCTAGCCTTTTTCGTCCTGGGCCTGCCATTGCCTTGTTGATGCTGAACAGGTTGCGTCCTTGTAAGGATTTCAGAAGGAGGCACTGAGCCAATTGTCTTATACCATGGCGGTGCTTGTGAAATGCTTTGAGATTCGAGTAATGCGGACGCCTTTTGGTAAACACGCGATGGCTTTAAATTGAGCCCCCTCATATTCGCAGAACTTTCAAAAACGTTAGCATTTATTTCAATTCATCAATCTAGTGCACTTACAACCTCAAAAATAATATCTGAACAAATAATGCGGGGTTGGTGGTGATCTGGATTCGCAATTATTTGATAGGGTTTTGAAGCTGGCGGCAAACTCCGCCAAAGTTTACATAAAATTTTGGCGATAAGTCCTTAACGTTTTCTACATATCAACCCTCGATCCCCCACAAGCTTTTAAGTCAACCACAACGGTAGATAAGGATTGGAGGGCTGGCCTGACTCCAATGACTTTCCAGAGACGTTGAAAAAAATTCAAAATGTCCGCCGGCTCATGTCCTCCTCTTGTATCTCCTCCTCGACGAGCAGCACCCTCATCTCGAAGCTAGCAGGCCCTCGACAAGTTCTTTCCTTTCTATATCCAATTGGAATTCCAACGGTTTCTCGGAAGCTCTCTCGAAAGAAACATTCCACGAAGCCTATACCAATGGTCACAAGTACGTTTGGACTCGAAGCATGGTTCATTTCCTCACTTGCCAGGGCAAGTCATTGCCATAAGCATAGCCCAAATCCTTCACAGCCCGTAACATTTTTCACATCTCATAGACCAAATCTATCCACAGAGGGTCTGCGGTCTACCAAACCCGTTGCACGGCGACGAAATTACACGGATAATACACAATCTGAAGGAGGAGAGAAGAAGAAAACCAATGAAGCAAATCAGACTCGAGAAGAGCTCATGGAGCTGGTGGATCAGTACCATGGAACTTCGTATACACACCAATTACCCTTGATGGAATCTCCAAACATATATCAGCCAAGTAATGGTCCTCACTTACGGATTTCAGACGAAGAGGAAGACGAATGGCCACCCCCACATCAGGCATGGCCTGCCGACGACGAAACGAAAGAGAAGCTGAAAGAGCTTGAATCCGCATTGAAACAATTTTACACCAAAGATGTGGAAGATGTTTACCAAATCTACCGTGAACTTCCAGAACCTCGAGTTCCCTATCTTGAAGCCAACTTAAGGCATATGTTACTTCGCCACCTCAGTATAGTAGAAAGGAAGGATGAGCACTCCATGCTCAGGTACTTCTCAGTTGTCGACGATATGAAATCAACAGCTATTCCATTGACTGTTTCGGAATGGACAAGTGCCATTTCTTTTGCTTCCAAATATGTTGCCAAGGCCACAGAAGTAGAGGTTGAAAGTGCTTTGAAACTGTGGAAGGAAATGGAGCATATTGCAGGTGTGAAGGGCAATAATGCAACTTTCAATGTTCTTTACGATGTTGCATGCAAAGCCGGCAAATTTACCCTTGGTGAAATGATCTATAAAGAAATGATAGCCAGGGGACTTGAATACAACCGATTTCATTATGTGAGTATGATATTTACTTGCGGTCTGAAAAGAGATGGGGATGGAGCACGAGCAGCATATGCAGCTTTGGTTGATGCTGGAGAAATTGTTGATACTGTCGTCCTCAACGCAATGATCTCAGCTCTTACCAAATCTTATGAGCCCAGCGCCGCGTTAAATATTTATGAGCGAATGAAAATTATGCATGCCGAGCAGTTGGGCACACAAGAATGGCACAGGAACTTCAAGAACCGTCGAGAAGTCAAGCGCGCATTGTTACACATGGCAATGGAATTCAGGCACGATCCAGAGGGGCGAGCAAAAGCTCAGCAGCGCTCTATCATTTGTCCAGATATTCAAACATATAGGCTGCTAGTCAATCACTGGGCAATCACAGAAGGCGAGCTAGACAAAGCGGGTCAATTTCTAGAAGAAATGGGTCTTTTTAACGTTCCTCTACACGGCGCACTCTTCCTCTCTCTTTTCAAAGGATTCCGCGTTCATGGTGGCACTCGGTACACGAAATGGACAGGAGCCAGGCTGGAAAGTGTATGGAAAGCATATCTGAAAGCCCTCCATGAAGGCGTGGAGGGTATATACATGTCAACGTGGATGGTAACGAATGTTCTCAAGGCCTTCGCGACGTGCTCCGGACAGGCGAGAGCAACAGAGGTGTGGAGGGATATTCGAAAGAGGTGGCAGCCGGATGAGAGGCAGCTGAGTGTTATTTTGCCGGACCTGTATAGAATTGGTATACCGGAAAATGGGTAGCGAGATAGTGCCGCCGCGGTCGCTAGATTTTTGATATGTATATCATTGTAGACTATGATGACTTGGTCATAAGGAAATAGAAAATGAACTCATAGGCATTGTGTATAATATAGCTTTATTCTCATCATACAGCGTGGGTTTTGATAACTTTTGTGACAGATTGTCTCATACACTATTACAAGCTGGTAGTTCCAAATGCCCAATATATTGTTGTTGATTTGTCTAGTACAGTAGGTGATTTGGATCAACCTGATATTGGCATCTCTACTACATAACGTGTCAATCCTAATATTCCACCCCTGAAATCATCTCGCCTACTATACAAAGACATTCATCGAATATTTGTTGTTTCTCAACTCAAACATAAGATCGGCCTCTTCCTTCATGATCAATCAACTTTCAGCGACCTATCCAGGAAGAGCGAAAGACTGGTAGATAAAGTCCTGGTGGGTTGCTAATGGATGGGATTGCTAATCGCTGAGAAGTTGGTATGGTATGGTATGGTATGGTATGGTATTGTTGAGAGAGTGTTGAGAGTGTATTAAATTGTCCGGACTGCAGTCCGATATTGAGAGGTTTTGGGCTCTTGGATTTGTTTCAAAAGTCAAGGAGATTTCGAACCTTGCAAACTTCTCTTCTCTTCTGTTTAGTTAGTCTGGCTATTAAATATCCTGGTTGGAGATTGAATTAATCATGTCTTTACGTATCAGTCATCCAACTTCCTATCATTAACTAGAGTTCGGATGGTAGTGGAACTGAGATCACTTTGTTTCCCCGGAGTTTCCGTGATTCATAGACTTGCTACATGTTGCAAGTAAAGAGAAGTATGAGGGTAAAGAGTGGATTCATAATTGTAAATACATGAACTGTTGGAGTGTGCTTTCTTGGCTTTTCACATTATTCCTCGACGCGATCTGGGCGGAATATGTAATCGAAAAAATAGAGTGGAGATGATAAACAGGTAAACTCCGTCCGCCCCCAGGTACCCATGACTAGGATTCAAAGCCCTATACTTGACCTGCGCCCTCGCTTTGAAGCTGACTGAAGAAGGGATGCTCTAGAGCCTCCTTTGCACTAATTCTACTTGCCGGATCCAAATTCGTCATCTTTACAATTAGATCCCTAAATTGAGCATCAAGATAAACCCATTTCCTGAAAGGTGACATCGGGTTTTGAGTACTATTGACAAGATCAATAAGACGATCAAAGAATGGATTCTCATCTCCAATATGTTCAAGAAGTGCCAAGAAGCCAGTCTCATCCCAAAAAAACGAGATGTGCCTCATCAAAATTGGCTTCCATGCCTCGCCCTCTGCAAAATCCTCATCCTTTAGACCTTCGTAAAATAGCATCTGCTTCTCCATAACGTAGACGCCTACTATACCCATGGAGAAAACGTCAGAAGAGATATTTTGCTTCGCGCGTGCCCAGGACTCGGGGCTGCGCCAGAATTGGTTTCCAGATTTGCCGCCCACGATGTTTCTTCCGGGGGCAAGGAAAACGGAATCTTCTAAGTCTGAGACGCGAACGTCTTGGATGCGAAGATTTCCGTCAGTCGTCTCTTCATAGTCAAGAAGGATGTTGTTTGGTTTGATGTCTGTCGAGTGAGGTTAGCCCACTTTCTGTCTACAGTACAGTAGTACACCATTTCATTTCGTGACAAGCATCATAAAACATTATACCTCCATGAATGATAGATTTATCATGCAGTTCAGCCAATCCAGCCAGAGCGCTTTTAAAAATACTTTTCCTAATTTCTGCAGACAAATCTCTCTGGCAGAATTGAAGGAGATTGTCCTTCAGAAAACGATAGATGAATAGTTCGAAATCCGGGATAGTATCGATCATGGCCCGCAAGTTGAGACACGAAACCAAAGGTTTCTGAAGTTCTTGCTGGTACTCAAATTCACCCTTGAGACTGTTTTTGATAATGTAACTCTCTCCCTCGGCGCTTGATATCGCACGTTAGCTTGGTGCCCCGCCACAAGATATTGAGGTTTGGTGAGATATACCTTGCCCGATAAACACACAACAGAGGCTTCAACCTTTCAGATAGAACTTCTTGTATTTGATATGATCGACCGGAATGACCACGAAGAACCTCTCCGACTGCAAACGGCTGGGATATTGCTTGAGACGACATTGTCCTGAAATAAGAGGGCCAGGTTACAGAACGAACTCGCTTTTTACTATAGATCGAAGTAGAGATACCCGATAGAAATGTTTGGAGAAAGGAAGATTTTTTGGGTCTTGGTAACATGATGTGGGTGGTAGGTTGTATTATAATGTGCTTTAAGACTTAATCATAGAGTAAGATTAAGTCATCAACATGCCAGGGCTGAAAATTTAGGCGGCCCAAAAAATGGGTACTGCTCCAGCAGGGCGGTAAAATTGGGCTGTGCTGTGCGTAAATGGAATCACGACAACCAATGGTTGAGAAATTACAGAACTTATATACAGCCGCGCGAGTAGCGCTACGCATATTCTGGTCACTTGCTCGTAGGGTTAAAGGAATTATATATTATATTATCACGTTTTTTAAATGTAATAACATATTATATTAAAATTACAGTAAATACCCGAAATAGTATCATTTTAAGTTTCAATACACTAAATTATAATATATTATACTATTCAGGGTCTAGTATATATTAATTTAGTTTTAAATTTTAAAATAATAATAATAATAATAATAATAATAATAATAATAATAATAATAATAATAATAATAANNNNAATAATAATAATAATAATAATAATAATAATAATAATAATAATAATAATAATAATAATAATA
>NGKJ01000156.1:48848-73625 GCA_002162495.1 Myriosclerotinia curreyana | reverse complement strand
CCCTCTCCCCCCCTCCGCCTCCCCTTCGCCTCCAAATGTACATAACAACGAAACCATTTAGTCTTTCTGTCTTTCTGTAGGTACCAGCAGACAGACCATGGCCGTCGACCATGTACGTGACCAGATGGGTCATCCATATCTAACAACGAGTACAAAATCGACAAATTATCAAAAATATCAAGGGACAAGTTTACAGTAACATGTATGAAGAAGAAAAGACTCTTATGTATGTATTTGATGCACTTTCTGCGCTGGAGCTATCCACACCATTCCTTTATCATTCCATTCCATTCCAATCCATTCCTTTTGCCATTCCTTATCCCATATTCACAGATGCTCTTTGTCTAATTTCCATCCACCTTTTCCTCTATGTTAATTTCCTTTCCTCTCCTCTCTCTCAAATCTCCTCATCTTTCAACCTACGACTTCCCCGCTCCCCTAACAGCCGCAATCCAATCCTCCTCTCCCAACCCTACTCCCTCATTCCCAATCACCCCCCTAAGAACTTCTAAAATCTCCTCATCGCTACCCACACTGTGAAGTTTACTTTCCAATGAACCAAAAAGCGCTACGGCACCCCTAACCAACACACTATCACCTTCAAAAACAGCTACATCCCACAATCTACTTGCGTTGTCGAGGGATATTGAGTTAGTAAATAAGGAAGCGAACATATCGCGGAGATAGACGTCTGGATTTAGATTTAGGTCTTTCGAGGTGAGATGAGAATGGAGACGAGGAAATTTTTGAGAGAGTGTGCTCAGGAAGAGGCTGTAAACCCGGGAGATGGCACCGGAGTCGTTGGTATGGAAGGAAAGGGGGAGAGGTCGGTTGAGGATATTTGAGAGGGCTTGAAACGATGATGAAGGATCGGGAAGGTTGAGAAGAAGAATGGCTGCGATTGTCTAAGTTGAGAATTAGCTTTTTGTTCTTGATAAAGGTAGATTGACGAGAAGAAAAGAAATATTTTCTTACACTTGTTCCATGCACATAACCGACATCGCTCCTGTACATGGCATAAGCCTTGAGAACATCCGTCAATGCCACATGCAAAGGTCCCTCGGGCTGAAATATTCGTAATTCGGGATACGTCCCTTTCACGTCCTTTTCAATTCGCTCAAGCCAACCCCTCTTCCTCTCCTCCTCTGCACTTAATTGGGAACCACTTTTAATTGTTGTTTCTAAGGCTTGAGCTCTTCGAAGGGCAGCAGTATATGATGAATCTGACAATCCCAATTGATTTCCAATTGCTTTTGCCCATACGACCCCACGACTTCTTGGTGCTATACCTCTCCACCAAAGCTCTCTCGTTCTTCGTTGTCTTATCACATCATCCCAATTGGGCAAGACATGTTCTTCCCAAATTCTCAACAATGAACTTGCTGTGTCATCTCTACAAGTTGATCTGCTACGTGTCTCAGACTCTTTCTTGCGTTCCACTTTCTCTGCTGATGCCATCATCTTTTGATATTCTTTGAGATGTCGTCTCTCCTCGGCTGGATCCTTCGGAGGAAGCCAAGATGGTCTAGTCCTTGAAAGAACAGCTTCCTTCTCCTTTGATATAGGAAGCGGATCGATCATAAGTTCGGTTCTTCGTAATGGAGGCAATTCGGCGAACGATGATTTCACTCTAAGTGGCTTCGAGCTAGCTGGACGTTTATAGCTGTGAGGGTCAGATTCCCTCCTTTCCTCATCCTCCGCATGTGCCTCTAAAGCTTCTGTTAAAGCCTTGGCTTCTTCGCTCAAATCCGACAAAGCTTCGTTCCAACTCTTTGCCCGGGGTTTATTAGAATTATAAAGATTAGTTGAAAATTGCCCCGTAGTGGTTCCTCGTGTCAACATAGCTCTTGGGGATCTAAGTTCCCCCTGTTCTGCTGGTTTAGCAGAAGTTCCATTTCCAAGTGGTTTCAATTTCTCCTTCGCAGGCCTCTCGGGGCTCGTCGATGCTGATGCTGCAGCACTTGCTCGTTCTTGGGGAGGTCGTGGTGATATTGGCACATTTTCCAAAAGACATTCGTCAGGTACATCATCCCCATCGTCTTCATCACATTCATTTTCCAATTCCTGTGTAGTTTTTCGTTCTCGATTCGAGACCCAACTGCCCCTTCTTCCTTTTGCGGAACCTCCGGAAGTGCTACTCCTTGGGCTCCTGCTCGAAACATTTGGGCTCAAGCTTCGCTGTCGTGTAAGTGTAGTCGGTAATGCAGGTGCATTAGAATTGCTTAACCCTCTTCTAGTTCTTGCCGATGAACTGGGCACAGGGACAATTGCCAAGCCATCCGATGCTGCGTTTCTTATCTGTGACCTCAATGTTGGATAACCTGAACGACTTTTTGTAGTTGATATTAAATCTCTTGGAACCCTGGTATTTCCTTGTGTGGCAGACATTGGAACTCGTTGTTGCCGTTGTTGCTTTGCTTGACTGCGCAGATCGGTCGTAAATGTGGAAGAATATGGGTTTGCCGACATTTTTACAGCAAAATCACCGATTTCCGAGTCAATTCTTGATTCATCATCGAGTCCAATCTCTTCAAAATGGTTAACATCGGAAAGAACCTCATCGTTGTCGGATTGGTATGAGGATTGGGAGGATTTGGATCCCGTTAGCTCGGGGGGTGAACCAGGCATTGATGTTGGATAATCCACATTATTTGAATAGATCATCGCATCTTCAAAAGATGGAGTTTGAGGATAATGATTTTCTCGTAAGGTAGCTATTTTGACGGTATTGGATTGGAGAAAGTTAAAGAAGTGGAGGTTTGACCGATTTGATGTTTCGAAAGGATGAGACGATACCTGCCTCCCTCTGATTATGCTATGATGTATAGGGGATTATCCGGGCTGAGGCTGGTTTCAAAGGAACTTCTGGGAAGGAAAGGAAAGAATCCAATCCAATCCAATCCAGTCGAATCTCGAATCCAATGATGTTAAAAAGTTGAAGTGAAGTGAAGTGAAGTGAAGTGAAGTGAATTGAATTGAATTGAATTGATTGAAGAGAACCTTTGGAAGTTCGATTGAATGAAAGTAAAGCAAAGAAAAGAAAAAAACCAAAGAAATTTGTATTAATTAAAGATTGTAATGAATGGATTTGTTGGTGGTGGTAGTGGTTGTGGTGGTTGTGAAGAATAAAATATTGTTATTGTTGGATGTATTATGGTGGGTGTTGCTGCTGTAGAAGCTGTCGAGGTAGGTAATCTCAGATGATGATGATGATGATGATGATGATATGTGTGTGATATGTATTCAGTTTTGCACTTTGAGATGTACTGAACTGGTGTTTTTTTGGTCGTTATAAAATGAATTCGTTCAGATACCTAAGGAAAGAAGGAGAGAGAGGGAGAGAGAGAGAGAGAGAGAGAGAGAGAAGAGGATATTGGCACTGGTAGTAAGCAAAGCAACTAGGTAGGAAGTTGCTTATTTGATGGGATGGGATGGAGGCAACTTGGATAGATTATGGGATGGGATAAAGTGGGATGGGGGATGGGGGATGGGGATGGGATGAGATGAGATGAGATGAGATGAGATGGGATAAGATGGGATAGGATAGCAATCATCATATTATTGATATTGATATTGATATTGATATTATTATTATTGATATTATCCCTTCCACTCCCCCCCTTCAAGGCTTCAACTGTTATTCTTCCCACTTTCGCAAGGTGATCCGCGACCCTCTTATGGATTAAATAAGTTGTAATAATAATGATTCTGTGGATCACTTCAATTACTTGCTTCATTTAGCAATAAAATCGGTGGGTCATTGTCAATAGAGAGAGTGGAAACTTGAAAGAAAGAAAGAAAGAAAGAAAGAAAGAAAGACAGATTAAAACAAACTGGGGATAATTTTCCCCCTGATTTTGATGTATGATCTAGATCTGGTATATACTTACTTGTCTGTTGTTTGCTGTCTATAAATTACTGTCTGTTGTTTATTATTGTTTGTTTTATATATTTTAAAGCATTAAGTTAACTATTATTCAAGTAATAAAAAAACATATAATAATAATAATAATAATAGCGGTGAACAAAAAAGAATCAAGAAATTCATTATAACGCATGATGACAACTAACAATGACGCTCTATTCATGATGCCATTCAAATACTTTCTACTTGTACAGCAAACGAACGGCTTTTCCGGCGGAAGCTTCATTATTCGTTGAGGACTTTGAACTTGACTGATGATTTAGCACCACTGAGCAGATTGGAAAATGAAGGGGTAAAAGGAAACGACAACCTTAACCGAGTTATATTATATACTCTTACTCTAATAAGGTCAGGTACCCAAGACTTCTCATTCGTCAAATATATGAAAGTCCATCAAGTCCATCAAGTCCATCAAGTCCATCAAGTCCATTATTATTATTAAGTCCATCAATAGCGTCAAAATAATCCCACCCTGCCGTTTTGGCGGTTGCTACTAGCCTACTACTGGATACTGGACACTGGACACTTACTCTTCCGTCCGAGGATTCCTTGATCTCTGCCGCGTCTACAAAAGTCAAAGTCATTATTATTATTATTATTATTATTATTATCCATTTTCCATTTTCCATTTTCCCTTTTCCTTGATTTTACTTACCTCTTCCATCCAGATCGACTTCTCAACTTCTCAACTTCTTTAGTTCTCAAGGTTCTCAAGATGATCTTCTTTCATTCTTATATATGGTCCTGAGTACAACTTACTCCGTAAAAAGTATGTACATAAGCGAGGGGGACTTTTGGGTCTGAAATCAAATTACCGCTAAGATAACGTGCTTTTTGACTTGCTTGATACATACATCCATGATCCATAACTCTTGAAGTACGTAACTGCGTACATACTATATTTACTATATATTATTAGTTGAATAACTTCGGGATTTCATGCTCAAATTTCGTATGTCTACTCGGAGTCACTCACTCACTCACTCACTCACTCGAACAGAATAAATATATTAGCAGCCAAAGAACAAGGGGAAAGTTCAGTTCCATCAGATAAATTCCAACTTGTTCCATTTATCATTCCAATATTCTTCTTTTTATTATTATTTCAAAGTGGGAAGCTCCAACACTGGAAGATCTTGTAGATCAAACATCAATCTTTTGCTAAGGGAAAAGGGATGGATCCATGAACGGGATCATGGACGATGAGGCTCAATGGTGCTAAACTGAAATTGATTTAGTGCTAAATCTCTAGGACTTGCTAACGTGAGCTAAAAAGGAGTTAGGATGAATTCATTCTCCATCTAATCTCGCTTACGTACCCCGGCGACAGCGGGAAAAATCGATAGGTACCTGATACGTTTTCTCTCTCTCTCGTGAGGTCTAGACCTGGAAAGTCGTTCTTAGCGATTGCTTCCAATTTTCTTTTCTGGCTTCGAAGTTCTAGCTATAGTTTGGTTCGGGTACTGATCTTTGATTCGGCGTGGCTCTCAAAATAGTCGATTTGACTCTTGATGCTTTCCTCTGAGACTGTGCACTGTTAAATATGTGTACAATGTTTGGAAATGCAATATAGGGATTTCTGTTTTCCATCTGGATGTTACTCGATTGGGAGATGCCGTAATGTAAATAGGTATAATTTACGGAGAGAATTTTTGGTTCAACATTTTGCCGAAACATCGGTGCGTATGAAGGCTTGAAAGTTGAAAGGGGAATGTATTTCCCCGCTATAGACTCTCGATTCCAGCCCCATGTGTATATTTCTAGAGGAAGACATTGTGCAATTCAAAAGAATTTCACACCCTGTTGATCCTCCTGTCCAAAAACCTGTGCCTTTCCCCTCTTCACTAATATCGCCAAAGCTTTTTGTAATATTTCCGCATCCAGACCATGGAATTCTTATTATCACACATCCATTAGCATAAATCCCTTCTTATATCCCAAGCAAACAAGACTAAAGAGAAACACAACATACCAGCATCTCTCCCCCCCTCCCCCTCAACCAATTCATAAAGCGTCAACACACTCCCCTTCTGCCCCGTATTCTCAACCCACTCCTCAATAACCCTCGCCCACTCCTCCGGTTTCCTCCACCAAATCCAACATCCATCAGCCCCCTTCCCATTTCCAATCCACTCCACCCTTCCCTCCTTCTTCATGAACTCCAACACCTCTCTCAAACCCTCCTCGTCCAGCCTCCTGTTGATCCTCTCATTCTTGAATAACTCTGAAGTTAGAAAGGAAGAAACCGTCAGGCGAAATAGTTTGTGAAAAGCGAAATAGGAGAGGATTAAATCGCTCCATTTGCGGAGTTGCGCGTGGAGAGTCGAAGATGTGGGTTGGAGGGTGAAGAAGGGGGGGAAGGAGTGTTCGCGGGGGAAGCGGAACGGTGGTTTATCTTTGGAGGATGTTTGGATTTGGGAAGTACTCATTTTTAAATTTGGAGCTGGAGCAATGATGTGAGGAGGAGGGGTGGGATATTGGTTGGGAGCTGATGGAGGGGGCTATTTGTCAGCCTTACATGGTACGTGCACTACGAAGCTCAGCTTCAGATGAAGTCATCTCATTTCTAGATTCTCAGAAAATACTAACACAAAATACGAAAATAATAGTACTTTACAAACAATCAAAGGAAATCCACCTCAGCAATATAACTACTAACAACGATGATTCCTTCACCATCGCCAACAATCAGAAACAAAAGAACAGAGCAACCTTCATCATCACACTTCCACTTTGGCATCCTCCTCTCTTCATTTTCCTACAAACTACACCTGCACACCAGGAATCCTAACAATCTTACTCGATCAAAGGTTAACGCGCTGGACACAGGACACGCTTTTAAGAATACACCCATACTATTTTCAAGGGAATTTTGGTTGTCGAAATAGTCCCATCCGAAAATGTGACGTTATCACTTCTAGAAGCGGAATCGCTTAAATAGCTTTGACTTCAATTGAGAGGTAGATATTCGACCAGCTATCGATGGCGGTAAGTCGCGGTGTTGAAGGTTGGTATTGTTGGGAGAAGATGGGGAGATATCGCTGGAGTTAAAGTATTGGTAACATGTGGAATTTCCCCCTACAGTCGCTGAGCAAGAGGGGGATAATGTTAATGCTGGAGATGAAGAGGGTATGGTGGGTGAAATGAGAGCGGAGTCTGTTGGATTGCTATCTACGGTTTCTGATGAGGA
This sequence comes from Myriosclerotinia curreyana, assembly GCA_002162495.1. NCBI lineage: Eukaryota > Fungi > Ascomycota > Leotiomycetes > Helotiales > Sclerotiniaceae > Myriosclerotinia > Myriosclerotinia curreyana. The sequence goes on along the minus strand of NGKJ01000156.1, from coordinate 66,510 downwards.
GATTCCAGATGTACTTGATGCTTCTGATGGAGCTGAAGTGATGGTTTCAGAAGCCGGCGAATCTGAAGTGGAAGGTGCGATTTCGGACACTGCAGAAAACACGACGGATCCGATGGAAATGGCCTGGGGGAGAAATCCTGGGCCTGAGGTTGAGGTGGTGATTTCAGATGCCGATGAATCTGAAGGGGAAGGAGTGATTTCGGGCTGTGTGGAAGATGTAAGGGATCCTGTAGGTATGGTATCGGATGTAGGTTCGGGGCCTGAAGTTGATGCAATGGCCACAGAAGCCGGCGAATTGGAAGAAGATAAAAGAGATCCGCTTGAAACTCCGAGCGCTATTGATGAAGCATGAGTTGTATTGCTCTCTTCGGCGGGGTTAGATTGTGCAGCGGGATCTGATGATTCCGTGGGAACTGATGAGATAAGAGCTAAAGAACTGGTGACGGATGGTCCAGGTGTGATCGCTGGCAAAGATCCGGTTTGAATGGATGAGAGGGGGTCTGACGTGGCAGGAATTCGTACAGATTCGCTAGTGATAAAGCTAATTTTTGAGGACACAGATCCGCTATTGGTGATGGAGCCAATGCTGCTCGAGATTACAAATGACTTGATTGAAGTGGAGCCGCTAGGGGTGACTGAAGGACTTTTGATGAAAGAAACTTTAGTTGAGGAAACGGACGATGAGCCTTTATTCGTTAAGAATTCAGATGTGGGGGCTGGGTGAGTGCCTGTACTAATCTCTTCAATGGAGCTTTGGATGGAAGAAATACTCGACAGAGATGAAGTTGAAATCGAAGATTTGGACAACGAGGTAGTTCCCGTGCTACTTTCTTTTGTTGAACTTTGAGTGGAAGAAATTCTGGTTAGAGAAGATATCTTCGACAAATTACTGCTGGTACTTGAGGATTTCGAAGTTGTAGGAATTGTTTCTGTAGCCTTTGAACTGGTAGATACCGGTGTTGTTTTCGGTCTTTCTGAAGCTAGAATTGTCTTGGCAGTCGATGATTTTAATATAGTGGAAACAATTTGCGTGGTCTTTGGGCTTGTGGTTTCTGGAGTCTCGGTCCCTTTTGAGGTAATCTCAGTGGTCTTTTGACTTGTAGTCTTTCGGGTCTCAGTAGGCTTGGGAGTAGTTTGAATATTCTTTGGACTAGTAGTAATTGGGCCCTCACTCGTTTTTAGCGTCTCTTTGGGGGCCGTTTTAGTAGGTGGTGCTTGAGTAGCTTTCGGCTTGGTGGTGGTCTTTTTGACTGCTCGGTTCTCCAGGCTTACAGAGACAACAGGTGCTTGAGGATATAATTCATTAGTGATTGTATACACTTCTCCATTGTCGAATTTTAGGCTCCCTCCATAAGTTCCTGGGTTGGAAGGCTCGATGCACTGAGAGACGATATTCTCGAAGGCTTCTGTGCAACATTCAAGGGTTGAATTGAAGCTGTCACTACGTTCGAAGGATATCTATATCTATCAGTATGATTAAATTAGATATGGCTGGGCTAGGATTTATTACCTTCAAGCTTGAGAGGCTTATACTGCCCGATGTTTTCCCTGTTACATTCTCCAAACAAAAAAAGGAAACATTATCATCAGAATTGAGGAACGCTGCCAATTCTTCTCCGGAGGGGTCCCCGGAAGCCCTAATTTGGTCATTGCAAATTGCAGCAAAAGAAGTAGAGATTGAAGAAAGAATGAAAGCGGTCCTGATGACCAAATTGACAAGAGACATGGTAAGGACTGCAATGGCACCAAAAAGGAGTGACTGGAAGTACCAATGAAAGAAGTCCACAAAGAAATGAAACTCAAAAGGAAATGAGAAGAGTAGTTTACAAAATGCCTGGCAGGATATCATGTTCACATGTCTATATATGCAATTCCACAATAGAGTTGATTCTCTCAGCCCCTAAGATTCTGAGTATGACTTAACATTACCGAAATGATGATACGGAATCCCATCATATGAATGAGGAAATAAGAATCAATGGAAATCCTACAATACGATATGAGTATTGTACCTCAAAGGGACAGCTTATGAATGTCATACAAGCATACTTTCGGGATTAGATACAGGCGAATTCTAGAATAATGGTGTAAACGCGAACCTGCCTTGACAAAAACTGTAACTCTTCAATCGTTTCTACCTCTTTTGCCCAGGTACGTATCGTATCGAACTTCAATTCTGCAAACCGAACATATCAAAAATAAAAGTATGGCATCCATTGTGTGCAGAAATGTATATTCGGCGGGGATGATACGACATGAATGTTCTCTCGGGCAAACGTTACATGACTCGAAGGATTGTACGATCGAATCCTCTTACCGAATGTACGGACCCGTTTCCCTTCTAGTATTTGCGGCATGCTGCATCTCGTTTCAAGAAGTTGGTCACACGGATTTATTTACATACCCGTATTGATATATCGTGATCAAAATAGATCAGGAAGGGGCTCTCTGAATGAATGGCGTAAGCTCGCTAGAGATGGGCTGTGTGCCTGCTGTACATCATCTAGCAATCAGATTTGTTCAGATGATGATTTTAAATTTTACAATTTAGAGAGCTAATAACTACCAACAACCTCTATGGGTTATGGTCAGGAATGATTTGTCCTTCGGGAATCATAATTGCTGTTGTGCTTGTGGTGTGGAACCTTTGGGGGGTTTCATACCTGTTCACAAGTATTATGTTTCCCTTTAGCGAAATCATATGATCAAGTAATGTCAACTAAAGAGCAACTCTCAAGGTTGATAGAGTAAATCAATCCTTTGGGGTCTTCTTTGCTGGACCCAAAGAGGATGGACGATGGTTACTTGACAATTTTGGGAACATCATTTAATAAGTTCGTCTAACTACAAGATAAAAGTCCCCTTCTAATAATAGGCCCAAAAAGGCTATAACACGGACGTAGATTAATCCACCACGATTCATGAAAGAGGGTAGATACCCTCGAAGACAAACGAACTCTGTGAAATGCAGCAATCCTTAACTTTCCATTACGTATGCGGCCAGGGCCACTATTTCCTATTCATGTAATATATTCTTCTTCTTTTCAATCGTGCGACTGGCTTCAAAGGTGCTAGGCTGTCCGATACACAATTTAGGTCCTAGGCCGTCATTGAAGCCTCACCAAAGAAGGTTTGTCCAATTCTTAGGGGGTTGGTGTTGTATATCGAAATCAGTATTATGGTGCTGCGCTCTTTTGGGGCCCCGATAGGTGGCCCATATTGCGAGGTTTGAAATTTCTTCTTGCCGAGTCCCTGGGTATTCAATGTTTCGGACTAGCAGGCTAGATCCAAAGATTCAATGTTCGAAAGGATGATGTTTTGAAGGATTGTGATCTTGTGAAAGATTTAAAACCGGTGTATTGGAGGACTGCAGTTCGGACTATTGGACACAGTGGCATTGCCACCCCTTTCCATATCCATCATCTCTCGGGTTATTTGCTTCCCAATCTCAACACAACGATCTCAGATACATAGCAGCCAACAAATGAGATTCAACAGTCAAGCTGTTGAAAGAGCAATACCGTCTCACATCATCAGATACGCTTCCCATCGGAACCATCGCATCTACACCATGCTCAGAAGCACAGTTAAAGATTAATCAAGCAGCACCTCTGCGAGAAAATCAACCAACACCTAATTAATCTTACCCAGACATGTTCCTATAGACTTTGATATAGCCCCCAAATGAATAGACTAGATAACAAGGCTAGGAAACCATTCCGTTTTATTCCAAAATCCCGCATAATCGCGAGCTCCGGCTATTTGACCGACTCTTGTCGGCCTTATCTCCTCTATAAACGCAGCCCTTTCCTTGGGGGTAAGTAAGTCCCGAGCAGAGGGAATCAAAAGTGGCTATCATGCAGGCTGCTCGAAAGGAAGGAACCCATGGTTTCGTTAAGGAAGGTAATTAGCGACATACATGTCTACGCCGCACACTCGCACCAAAGAAAACTAACTCACTTCACTTATTATAATTGTGGTAAGCTCCAGCTAACTGAACCGTCCTTTTTCACCAGAAAAAATCGAGCTATTTTGAAATCTTCTCCTCAAATATCGTCTGGCAACCTAAATGATTGGTAACTCGTTAACACGTGCGCTGTTTGTGTCTGTTTTTTCCACATAGGAAAATCAAATTTGGTGTTGAAACCCCGAAAATTCAAGGATATCGAGGACAAAATATGAAGTGCTTCAAGAAAACATTATAAATAATAAGAGATCATATATTCCACCAAGAACTTTTTGATCCTCAAAAGCAAAAAGAGCCATCACAATCCCTCATGATAGCTACTGAAGCCCGCCCAATACCCACTAAAAACCCTGCTGCCTATGCCACTTCTCCTCCCACCCAGGAAAATACGGACTCTCAGCCAAGGTCTCCTCCTTCCAAACCTCGCTTCCCTCCTGCGGCACCACCAATCCCTTCTCCACCTGTTCCTTTGCCCACTCATCCAATGCCGGTATAACTACATGCTCCACATGCCAAGTCCCCTTATATTCCATCAAATTTCTCTTTCCCTCTTTCAATATCTTGCACATCAATGCCGGTATATACGGTTCATCTCTAAATTGCATCACGGGTGTGAATAGCGCTTTGAAATTAAACACCACGCCTCCACTCAACGGTAGTCGTCTCAGTGTCTGCCAATCAACTCTCAAATTACATTCCTCAATCGTCAAATCTTCTTTCTGTGTTTCTCGCAATTTTTCATGCGGATGACCAGGTGGCATGAACAAAGGAGCGTCGATCTCGAGTCCCCAACTGCCTCGTTGAATAGGAGCATCGGCAGACATCTTGGTAAAGAAGCGATCCATGCTAAAAGACATCTTCTCTTTGTAGTCTGGGATCGGCTTATGGATATCCTCGAGCTTCAATCCGATTTTCGTGGAGACGTTCCAGCCTAGGGAACTACAGATGACGCCGGCTCGGAAATAGTACATTCCATCTTCATCGTTTCTCAGAACAATGGCAAAATCTTCAGGAACATTGTTGAGGAGGACGTGGAGTGGGTGCATGGATTTGATCTCGGTTGTGGTTTCAAGGAGAGCATTGTAGAATGTTCTTTTGTCTGGTGAGAGGGAGAAATATGCGGGGTAGCGAGCACAGTAAAATTGGAGACACATTTCCATAAGTTCTTTGGTGGCAAGTTCGCTGCCTGGAAGGTAGTCGAGGACCATTTTACCGTACTGTTTGAAGAGTCCTTGACGTTCGGCGATGCGAGAACAGTATGTGTTCTCGACTTCGAGCCACCAGTCGGGTTCCATCTTGTGCAAAGCTGCAAGGTGTTAATATATTTCCAGTAGAATATGAGGATTTGCTTACACATGGTTTGATGATATTGCCATCTTATAGGTCTGTACGGTCTAGGAAGAGCCTTTTCGGGATCAAATCCTTCATAAGGTTCAGGTAGTGGGACGCCGGTCAAGATATCATAAGGTGGGAAATCGCCCATAGCGTTGATTTCTTGAGTAGAGAACCCCATTGGTGTATACTTTGGAGTTTCGAAACCGAGAGCATAAGACTTATCCATGGGCAATTTGTTGTTGGTCATGTGTTCGTCTGATGGGTTGGTTGAGGTCAAGACCGTGCCAAATCGTGGAGGAATCGTTTCTGCAACCTGTGGAAGCGTGAAGCGTCTGGATGGAGGCAACACATCGTAGTAATTTGGAGCTTTACTAGTGGGGTTTAAAGTTTTATCTGAACTTTTATTGCTCGGGGACAATGAACGAGGTGGTGTTACGGAGGTAGATGCGCGTCGATGTTGGATATGATATTTGTTGAATAGGGATTTGTGCCAACTTTGGGTATACACAAATGCGGTCACTGTGAGTAACAATACCATTGCACCAAGGCCAAGGGGCCATTGGTTTGATATCAAAATGGTATTGATCGTGATCATTGTGTCGCTTTGGGAAATCACCAGCAAGTTCCAAGCCTTCGGAGTTGTTATGCGATACGCTATGGAGCAGAATGATTTAATGAATCGTGATGTGTATTTCGGGATATGTGATCAATAGAAGTGTAATCATGTATTATTCGAGGGAAAGGAAGTTGATATCAAAGTGCAGTCGAGACTTGACACAAAAGGCTGTCAACAATTAAGTGTATTGCACCGATGACCACTAAACGGATATATAGACAGACTATATCATATTGTGAAATAGTTCAGAACGGGCCAAAGGAAGAAAAGGGACAATAACTTATAGATGAAGTATACTTCAAGCTTCAACATCAAATCTACACTCTGAAGATGAGGACCTGCATCAAATATAAAGACAAGCTTCCCTCGACAAACTTGAGTACTCCAAAAACATATCAATCCGGGCATCGACCCAACCATCTCAAATAGGGAAAGGAAATCGCGATAGAAGGAGGAACGAACGCAGCCAGATTGCAAACCCCAACCCCCAGCCAAGTGGACGAGAGATAAAAAAGAGAGGTGCTGTGCAGCTCTCTCCACCCAATCCCGTTTCCCTCAGTAACCTTGGAATAATACGTACAAACGTACCATACAAGGAAACGCCATATCATGGTATCACGTATCATTTATGACTTAGTCACTCCCCAATGGATAAGACTCCCTATCTACCGGGCCTCCGCATTCAACCATACACCCAGCCACTAGTAGGCGAGGTAAGTCATCATTAACAGCCATTCATCACCACTCAGAAGCTTTGTATTCTCTGACAGTTCGAAGTTCGAAAGGATAAAATAACCAAAGCTGGTTAAGCGTAGATTGGCAACCCCGACATTCCGTGCCAATTGGCCCCACACTCGAATACCGATTACCATATTCAGCGAATTGTTCCCTTTCATTTCATCAAGTGTCATCGGATGATATGCAGATACATGTGTACCTCAAATATCATGAGGTATGTTTCTCCGAGATGGAAATGTGCTGTTTCTTAGCATAATGTTTAAACACGTGTGTGTTATATATGGAGATTTCAGGTTGGTGTTGTAGTATTGGACTGAATTTGGGCAACGAACTTTGAGAGACTGGCGCCTGATTGAGGAGGGCATCTAAACATATCTTATTGGCGATTCTTCGAGCTTAACGTGTACAGTACTTCCCTGCGTACGGTATATAACATTTAAAAAACATAATAAGGGTATACAATAGAAGTGAAAGACGAGATCATCTCTGCAACGACCAGTGTTCTGAGAATCTAACACCTGATAAATCCCCTGGCATTTAAATCTTTCCCAAGCCTCTTCGCTCGCTATGATGACAACCAGAACCAAAAATCAAAACATGACAGTAGAATCAAAATACACACGCTCACATTACCCATTTCCCATGACCGGAATTACATAGCAGGTCATATCTTCGTATCTCATTCGTTATCAAATCATCCCATTTCATTAGAATCCCCCATATTTCTTCCAACGACCGAAGAGACCGCCAGAAGCACTTGGTGCTCGAGACGTCTCGAAGCCGGAGTCTCTTTGACTTTCTCGTAAAGCATCCTCTTGACTGCCCTCCGAGCTCCTTGTGGGCTTTTCTGTTTCCTTTTCACGTCTCCTCTCATCCCTTCTTCGTCGCTTATCATCATCATTCCCCGCTGGTCTTGTTCTTCTCATTCGTTTTCTCTCAGCCTCTCCTCCAACCGTGTCATCAACAGGAGATGCTTCTCCCGTGGGAAAGTTTGGTGGAGGCGGCGCATCTGAGTTTTCCCTAACCCAAGAGTCTGTGCCACTATGAGGCCAAGCTGCAGTTTTCTTGGGTTTTGAACGGCCGTAGACTGGGCCGTCAGCTGGAAGAAATTCGGGCTCAGGAACGGGTGCAGATTTGCGACTTGATTTCCGAGGATCTGATGATTTCACCCGATCTTCACGTCTTCTTCGTCGAGCTTCATCATCATCGCCATCTCTATGACTCCTTCTGCGTTTAGAATGGGATGGATCATCGGGTCGTGGTTCACCATCTGTTTGTGCAGACTCTCTCTCTTTCCTGGCCCTTCGGCGTTCAGCACGTTCAGCCTCCTTTGCCTCTCTTTCCTCTTCAACTCGTTGCTCAGCGGCCTCAGCAGCACGTCTTTTCTCTCGCTTGGCGGCCCTTCGTGCTTCACGTTCATCTTCCTCTTCCCTTCGTTGACGCTCTTTTCTTGAATCTTCCTTCACTGCTCGTGCATCTTCTGCGCCTCGTTGACCTGCCTCGCGTTCAGCCCTGCGTGCACGTCGAGCTGCTCTTCTTGCCTCCAGATCCTCTTCGGTAGCGGCACCTGTCATAGTGACATCAATTTCCGGGTCCACATCTCTAGAAGACCGTCTAGTTTTTCGATCATCACGTTTGTATGCACGAATCTCATCTTCGGCTGGGGCTGTACTTCGACGTTTAAGATCTGGGCGATCTTTCTCTTTGTCCTTTTTCCCAAAAACGCCTCCAAACATGCCGCCCAAACCTGATTTACGAGCGCTTGAATCGGTTCGTTTAAGTCCAGGTGCACCTAAGTTTTCCGATGGGCCTCCTGTTTCTACCATAACAATGTCATCCTCTTGTCGTCTTTGTTGATATGCTCTGGCATTAGCACTCCAGTCCGTTGCAGGCATGGTCTTCCTTCGTATTGGTATTTCCACTGGTGGCGGAGGCATTGGTACAGATGGTGGCGCGTGTCCAAACATTGAATCATCAGCTACCTTTGATTTTCCTTTTCTATCACGACTAGACCTATGACGGATATGATCTGCCACGTCATCAACCACGTCATCATCTTTTGGCAAATAATATCAGCATGAGTAATAGTTACGATAGTTTGATTGGAGATACGTACCACGTGATGGCCTGGTCTTTTCGGACTTGCTTCTTGAAAGCTTACCAGGGACGCCAACACCAAACATCTTTGCAGCCTTTGCAGACATTGGAGGAGGATTACGAGTATCATCAGGAACTGGGGTGGGGTAGCTGGAACTATCCATGGTAACGGATTGTCGGCGTGAGCTCGTTCTACTCACACTCGGTCGCTTTTCAGGCTTTGAATTAGATCTCGATAATGGTGTAGCAGGCCCAAACATATTTGATATTCCTCTGGAAACCGGTGGTCTGTTATCCCCTTTTGATGACTTATCTGGTTTGTCTGAAGATGAGTCTTTGGAAGAAGTTTTCTCCTCTCTGGTAGATGATCTTCTGGATTTAGAATGCCTGGGGTCGGCTTCTCTGGTGGATCTCCTCTCCTCTTTTATGACTTGAGGTTCATCAGGTCTACGCTCACGATCTCTGGATGATTTTTTCTCCCTTTCTTCCCTACGAGGCTCTGCTCCCCATGCCCCCCAAGAAGATCCATCGCGTACAACACGAGGACGTTCTTTCTTGGAGGATTTGTGATCTGAATCTGGTTCCAGTTCCGGTTCCGGTTCTTCCTCAGGGGGTGGTGTGGGTGGTTCAACAGGTACAGCAGGTGCTCTAGAAGATTCCTTGCTCTTGCTAGATTTATTCTTATTTCTCTTTTTAATTGGCATCTCAGCGATATCAATAATATCGTCGTCGTGAGCGGACTCCGGGAATGCACCAGGAAGGACTTCCGGATCCTCAAACCTTTCCTTGTCTCTCCTGGATGAAGATTTTGATTTTCTCTTTTCCTCCTTGGACAGCGCGGGTGGCGCAGGCGGAGGTGGAGGTGGAGAAGGTGCTGGGAAATATTCATCTATTTCATCAAGATCATCAAGCTCATCAAGCTCTTCAGGGGCTTTATTTGCTTCAAATGCTCTTAACCTATCAGCGACCGTTCCTCCGACTGGTTTCTTTAATAAGCTTGATTTGATTGATGGAGGTGGCCATTTAGATGTCGTGTCCTTGGTTTTAGAAGAGGTTTCTGGACGCGTCAATTTGTCAGCAATCGCAATCTCGTCTGATCCCGTGCCCCAAGCCATAAGATCCTTAGTGGATGCCTCAGTAGGGTTATCTTTACCAAATTCACTATTCTTGTTTGGTGATGGCTTCTCTGGTACTGGTGATTTTTTAGGAGCTCCCCAAAAACTAAAAGCTTGCGAGGCTGGCTTTGTGCGATTACCTAAAGCTAGAATTTCGTCTACTTCTTCCTGGGTTGGTTCCAAGTCTTCGTCTGGTTCTGGAGTTGGAGCTTTCGTCGGTACTGGTGGTGGTGGTGGAGGGGTAGGCTCTGGTTCTCTGCTATGTTTAGACTTCTTACCCTTACTTGATTTGGATTCCTTTTTGGCCTTTTTAGCAGCTTCAGCCTCTTCTTTGGCAGCCTTTTCCTCCGCTTCTCTGATTGCACGTTCCTCTTCTTCTCTAGCAGCTTCTTCTTCTTCTTCTCTCATAGCCTCTTCTTCTTCTCTCATAGCTTGTTCCTCTTCTTCTCTTGCAGCTTCCTCTTCAGCTTCCCTAGCAGCTTCCTCTTCAGCCTCCTTTGCAGCGGCTTCTTCTTCAGCTTTCTTCCTTGCTAATCGATCGGCTTCTTTTTGTTGTTTCTTTGACAGTCTGCCTTTTGGTTTAGCTGCTTCAGCCTCCTCTGCTAATCTCTTGGCTTCTGCTTCAGCAGCTTCGGCAGCCTCGGCTTCAATTCTAGCTTTTTCTTCGGCCTCTAAAGCTTCAGCCTCGGCTCTTGCTTGTTCTTCTGCTTCGGCAGCCTCGGCATCGAGTCTTTCTTGTTCCTCGGCTTCCAATCTAGCTGCTTCTTCTTCTTCTTCCGCAAGTTTCCTCTCGGCCTCTTCTTTCTCAGCCTTCTTCCTAGCCTTTTCGGCTGCCTTGTCGGCTTCTTTTTGTTCCTTTCTGGTGAGTTTGACAGGAGGGACTTCTTTCTCCTTAGATTTCGATGTTTTGGCTACAGACCCAAAACCCCACACATTATCTGTAGGCTCTGCTGGAGGAGTAGGGGCTGGAGGTGGAGCTTCAATTTCGAGAATACCCTTTTTCTTGCTCTTTTTGTCGCTTTTCTTGTCTGATTTGCTGCCTGAGGCTAGACCCCATATTGAGCTCCAATCGTTTTTGGGAGGTTCTGGTTCCGATTCGGAGGACTCAGCTTCAGCTTCCGCCTTAGCTTTTTCTTCAGCTTCAATTTTTTCCCGTTCCTCGATTTCAAGTCTTTCCTGTTCTTCAGCATCGAGTCTTTCTTGTTCCTCAGCGTCTCGTCTCTCTTGCTCCTCAGCCTCTAGCCTAGCTGCTTCCTCTTCCGCCAGTTTCCTCTGGGCTTCTTCTTTTTCTGCCTTCCGTCTCGCTCTATCAGCTTCTTTCTGTTCTTTCTTGCCGAGTTTACCAGCAGTCTTGGTAGAAATTGGACTGAAAAAATCTTCAAATTTGGATTCTTTGATAGGCTCAGCTTTTGGAGCATCTTCAAGAAGGCCCTTCTTCTTTTTCTTGTCTTTCGAAGAAGAACCCCATCCCATGAAATCATCGACAGCAGGTGGAGCATCTGGTACAGGCGGAGGTGACATAGGCTCTTCAAAGTCATCGACAGGAAGTAAAGTCTCTTCCTTGTTCTTTTTGTTGTTTTGTTCCCAACTCGCCCAGTCATCGTCGTTTTCCGCAGACTCTATAGCTTCCATAATCGGCTTACTTTTGGATTCGGGGTTATGTTCCTTACTTTTGCTTCCCTTCTTTTTGTCTTTCTTGGAAGTAGAAGCAGAAGAAAATCCCCAGGAGAAATCATCCATGACAGCTGGAGGTGGGTCCGGAACTGGCTGAGGTATAGGTTCATCAAAGTCCTCAATAATTTTGTGGTCCTCGGTACTTCTTTTGCTTTTCTTCTTATCCTTGTCCTTACTAGACGTCTTATCCTTCTCTTTGCTCGAGGATTTGTCCTTTTTCTTGCTAGAGGTAAGAGCACCCCAAATACCCACAGATTCTATAGACTTTGAGGCCGATTCTGGTTCTGGGTCGATGATTTCTTCTTCATCTGGCTCATCTTTTGCTTCGTCATCAAAACCCCAATCAAAACCACCGATCGCTGGAGCAGTCGGTACAATTTCGTCCTTGGATTTCTTTTTCTTGTTCTTTGTGGAACTACTGAGTCCCCATGAATTCCAGGCATTGGTATCTTCTGCAGGCTCTGGTTCCGGCTCCAATTCTGGTTCAGGTGCAGGTGGTGGTGTTGGTGGCTTCTCAACTTCAGGTTCTATAATTACATTTTTACCTTTCTTTTTCTTGTCTTTCTTGGACTTAGCACCCAAAATTGGTTCCGGTTGTGGTGGCTCGGGCTCAGGAATCTTTTCAGGTTCTGGAGGCGGAGGTGGAGGTTGATCTTCTAGAGCTCCTTTCTTCTTCTTTTTGTCTTTTTTACCAAGCCCCCATCCCCAACCGACATCTTCTTCAACCTTTTCCTCAACTACGGGCTCGGGCTCAGGTTCCACAACGGGTGGTGGTTCTTCAACTCTTGGCGGTTCGTCAATGATAGCATTTCTGCCCTTCTTTTTCTTACCCGATTTAGTATTTGCCCAAGCAGAAATAGGCTCTTCCTCCTTTTTAGGCTCGGGCTCAGGTTCAGGTTCAGGTTCAGGTGGTTCAGGATCGGGATCGGGGATCGATGGCGGCGAATCTTCTGGGTTTGATTGTTCAGCAAGCTTTCCTTTTTTCTTTTTGTTCTTTTTAGATGATGTTCTAGGGTTCCAGGTATCTTCCACAGAAAAAGGTACAGGAGGAGGACTGGGTGGTTTTTCTTCTATAGCAGGCTCGACTACGGCTTCCGCTTTGGCTTCCACTTTGGCTTCCACTTTGGCTTCCACTTTGGCTTCCGCTTTGGCTTCCACTTTGGCTTCAAATTTTGGGGGTTCATCCACTTTTGGAGGTTCATTGAGTTTTAGGGTTTCATTGGCTGCTTTACCTTTCATCTTTGTGCTTGTAGCACCCCAAGCACCCCAAGCGTCGTCCTGGACAGGTATATTAATAGGTTTCGGAGGTTCCGCCTTTGGATCTGCTTTCGGGGCCACCTCAAACTTATCTATCGCCGATGCTACAGTGCCTTTCTTCTTCTTCTTCTCCTTTTTAGAAAGACCAACGCTAAATTCAACATCTTCTTCTTGTATCGGTTCAGGTTTGATAGGCTCGGGCTTCGGTTCAGGCTTTTTTTCCAATTTCCGGGAATCTGCTATGCTGCGTTCAGTTTCGTCCTGGCCAAGGGCACCAAATTCAAATCCTAGGTTTTGGTGTTCGGGCTTACCACGATCATTACTCCATGGGTTGTTGTTGTTATTGGCTTCCTCTGCGGATTTGTTTACTGGAGATGGCGTTCTTGCACTGGTTGCGCTCCCAATTCCCCACTTAGATACCCCAGTAATCCAGCTACTACCCCATCCACCGAGAACACCAGGTAGTTTTGGACTTGCGGTGCCACCAGTATCTAGATTTAGTTTGGCCTTGGGTCCATCCTCTAACTTAATGTCATCGAATGTCTCAGCGATCTTTATCTCTGGGGCAGGAGGAGGCGGGGGTGGGACTGGTTCTGGTTCTGGTTCCGGCTCGGCAGCTCTTCCCTTCTTCTTCTTCTTGTCTTTCTTAGTCGTTACAGTAAAGCTATCCAATAGGTCTTCGGCGGGTGGCTCAACGGGCGTTTCTTCTTCCTCTTTATTTTCTTCTTCTCTCTTCTCCTCCTCTTTTTTGTCATCTCCACCATCCCCAGAGCCACCTCCATTAGCTCCAGCATCGCCGCCTGCGCCGTCACCTTTATCGTCATTATTACCCTCGTCTTCATTCTTCTTCGCTCCATCATCTCCATCATCTTCCTTGGCTTTGGCTATAGGCGCATTATTTTTGGTCTTGTTCTTTTTCTTCCCAGCTACCTTGAATCCATCTTGGCAATTAAAATCGACAGAAGGATTCAGTCTAGGATCATCAAACGGTGAAGGGGGGCTTCTTTCTCGCGAGATTATAGGGGTAGCGGGGTGATTCATATAGTTTTGCGATTGGGATTTGGCTAGCGAACTTGTGTCGTGCAGGTTCGCTATACTATCTTCATCCTTTGGCGCAGACATGTTACATTGCCATCTTGATAAAGGGTTTGGAGTTTTCAACGTTACGTTTATTCGTCTGCGAGACTGCGTATATATCGAATCGGAGGATGTGCCCTGAAAATGATGTTAGAGATCTATATCGAAGTCGCCTCGTGCATAAAAGTAAGTCGCTACTGCGTGACACAGTGTTTGGCAAATGATGAACGATGCTCAAGTAACTTTCGATGACTGATCGAATTGCAATATATGTATTTGACGGGAAGATTTCCCAGTTTTCGTCCCAAGTTCTCGCGACCATTGTATAAAACTTTCCTAGACATCAAAACAGAATACAACTGTTTTGCGCCAGCTCAACCCAGCAGCAGACTTAGAATTAAAACCATATAAAAATAATTGTATCCATACCAATCCTGAACGACACACACCATTATGTTCTTGCGATGCCTCCCATGCTTTCGCAATAAGTCCCAGCCTTATGCGAATATCCCCCTCATCCCACCCAATTGCCCAAGGAAGGGTTGTAGTCAATGCACAGTCGCTCCCTAGGAAATCGCTTCCGTACGGCCAAGCCTCGACCGCTGCCATTGTGAATATTCGAACTTCTGTTATGGCAGGAAGGTGTCAAATTCATCGAAGAAGCTGTGTGGTACTAGGCATGGGAGAACTCTTGAAAGGGGGGCTGGCAAAGTGGGATTCCCTTCAAATGCGTGGCAGAAAGGGACGAGGGATGTCGGAAAAGGGAGGAAAAGTAAATCGGATAAGGCTGAGAAAATATAAGTAAAAATACAACAGTTCGATGATGTTATGGAGTGAGAGCAAAGTATAGGTGAGTTAGGTATGGTATTGTATAATATCGTACGGTATGAAGAGGAACTTCGGACGTGGTCACACGTAGAATATCGCCCTAGGTCGTTTGTATCCTTCGTCAATTCTGAGACATTCAAGCAGGTATCGACGCTGGGATTGTTGATCCCCCAAAGAAAAATGCTTATCGAGACCCTTATCCGTATCACCAGGTAAACATCAGACGTTCACAACCATCCAAGATCAGATTATTCTCGAGGATAACATATTTTAATGGAAAAATTCAAAGATGGAAACCGAGGAGAAAAAGTATGTTGACATTGTCCAACGATACTTCATGAAACGAGATTCTCGCATTGGAGGGGAGTAATAGAGCTATGTATGGTTGCATTCACGCATTATTCATCGAATAATAGGACAGAAGGAACACAACGATGACTGGTAAAGTTTCCACATTAGTTCTAGTAGTTTGCGGGTACAGGCAGAGCGGACAGGCGGACAGGCGGACAGGCGGACAGGTAGTTAACAGGCCCAAGTTGAATCGGTAGGGCAGATCGGTTGGAAAGCGTGGATATTGGCTGGCACGACTTGGGATTTGGGTAATTTATAAGTAAGGTACTGGAAGTTTTGGTTGTACGGCGTTGAGATTGATTTTAGATAGGTAACTTCAGGCGTGGACAAAGATAATTCATTCATAGGTAAAATAGATTACGGCGTGAATAGGTCAATTCCATCATCCATTATTATTGTCAATTATTGTCTACTTCAGGCTCGCTCTCCATTATTAGTTCTGGGCAGCTTCTTTACCTTATTGCATCTTCTCCACTATAAGGTTATTCTAGATTTTCTATCTGCAAGAAGAAGAGGATTTTGCTACACCGCTTCTTGATATGAGTAAGTATCGTGACAATCAAGTGCGGCCACACTGCCACACTGGCATACATCCATCCTTCGTATTGGCGACGAGGAATGTAAGGTATTATTAAGTCAAAAAAGCAGGACACAGGGGATTTTCATCAAATTACCTTAATACAATTGCACCTTATGCATAAGGGGATCTATTTCGCTATCATGACCATGAGTCCGGTTGATATATGGTTACACTACGTGACGGTACGCACTTTAAAATTAAAGAGGTGTGGCAACCAGAGATGTGATGCATCATGTATGCTGGAAGATACATTCTGATTCGTTTGAAAGCATATGCAAGTATAACAAACCGCGGGTACCGACGCGCTTTAATATCTTCTTTTGTTCGAGTCACGACTCACCAGAGAGAAATACCTAGTAGAAGGGGCCAAAATCTTTTTTCTTTAATAATGTCTAATGTCAACTTACAGGTCCAAAGATGCAAACCACTTCATGCATTAAACTAGCCCGAGTCAATTTTTGAACTCGAGGCAATCGAGGCAATCGAGGCAAACCAAAAAAGTACTTAAAGTCCTCGCATTTCGTCTTGAGAGTTATCTGTCACACCCGCAATAATGAATTTGGTAGAATCGGTACATGGTTAGTACATCAAGTGAGTGTCCTTGGAGTATATCTTAAGTGGGTAACAATCGCTTAATCATTCGTTTGAATCGTTTCAGCCTGAAGTACCTTGAAGTCGTCATAGTTTGTCTTCTCTCATTTCTTTCGTTATATGTTTCGTTTCGTTTCGTTTCGTTTTCTTTTGTTTAAGATTTTTATCCCTTCCAAACATTGAACTGTCTGTCGATGGAATTTCAGGAGCCCCATTTTCCAATACTGCACTTCTTCGTTGGAGTACCACCTTAGCACTCTCGAGCCACTTGCTATATATACTGCCACTCAGGCACACAGAGACTACCGGTACACTATACTATACACAGCACAGAAGTGATATCGCCGCACAAGAGTGGGGTCTTTCGGACATCATTCCAGTGAAAGATTCTAAGTCCTTCCATACCAAGCATTGCACTTCCTGATTTTGCCCCCAAAAAGATGCTACAACCTTGACTCCCGAGGTCTATCGATCATATTCGATCTTACCACCCATCGAGTCCATTACCTAGGTCCTCGTGTGAGTAAGTAATCCTTATTAGAGAGGGGCACTGTGATGTCAAGTTAAAAAATTTCCAACCAAACAAATCGGACCCCGCATCAAAATGCCATTTTCGTGGTGTCAAAGTACCATGATTCTAGAAAACTCAAAGATTGATGTCTCCACTCTATGAGCTCAAGCTCTTCTCTTAGGTTATTGATGATTATCAATCATGTTTTGCAGAATATTAGTAAATCAAGATTTCCTTACTTCTGTTGTTTTCTCTTAAACCTTTCCAGAATATCAATTGAACATCTCAATATCATATACATCTTTACCCGTTTCACGAAATCACCAAATTTATAAATATTCAAAAATGCCATCAAATACTGCAATCGTGGTTCAGAAGCCTGGAGAAGCTAAAGCAGTTGAAGCTTCAATCCCCAAACTTAGAGATGATTACCTCTTGGTCAAGACAAAAGCTGTTGCTTTAAACCCAACAGATTGGAAACACATTGAATGGCTCACCAGCGCAGGAGCTCGAGTAAGTGGCCAGTATACCTTCATACTTACCGGATGCTAACAGTTACCTCTCAGATCGGATGTGATTACGCCGGTGTCGTTGAAGAGGTTGGAAGTGCAGTCACCAAGGACTTCAAGAAAGGTGATCGTGTCTGTGGTTTCTGCCACGGAGGAAACGAGGTGAACCATGAGGATGGAGCCTTTGGAAACTATATCACCGTAAAAGGTGATGCTCAAATCAAAATCCCAGATAACCTAAGCTTCGAGGAAGCCTCCACCCTCGGCGTCGGAATCACCACGTAAGAATCCCTCCAAACCATCCATCCATCCATCCATCTAATCCAATCCCAGCGTCGGACAAGGCCTATACCAATCCCTCAAACTCCCACTCCCCAGCACCCCAGCCCCCACCCCATTTCCCCTCCTAATCTACG